>AWWV01013682.1:0-51555 GCA_001974805.1 Corchorus capsularis | reverse complement strand
ATTTCAATCTAAGACTAAAAAAACAAAGTTGAAATATTCTAAAATAGTAAAAAACAAAATAAAGTCCTAGGAATTTAAAAATATTTTTGTAGCAAATAAAATATGCTAATTTCCAAAATTTCACCTAAAGGCTTGTAAAAAAGGATAATTATTTGATACACCGTTGGTGTAAATTTTGGATTCCACAAACGGATTGTGGAGTTGACACATGTCCATTTTTTGAATTAATTAAGTTTTAAATATTTCAATGTAGTCCCTAAATGACACATATTACCCTTCAGGACCCGTTTGTATAGTTTGCTAAACTCCACTGATGGTGTATTGTATAATTTGCCCGTAAAAAATATATATATTTTTTCATTATTCTTTTTTTTTTGCTACAAATTTTTTCATTATTCCATTGACAATGACAAACACCCAAAAACTTCATAATAATTAAAAAAGAAATCCAAAAAGAAATGAAAGAAGAGGAAAAAAAAAGAAAGAAAGGAAAAACAAGCGGGAGCAAATAGTGGCGAACAAACTAAAGCGTACGTAGAAAGAATTATAAGAGGCAGAGGAAGAGGAAAAGGAAAAAAAAATGAAAGGAAAGAGTACAATCAACAACAAAACATTTTTCAGTTTTCATTTTTTTTTTCTTTTTTCATTTTCCTCCCTCTTTCTTTTTCTTGTTGTCATTCTAAATTTCTAAACTAAGATTTAATTACTAATAATAGTAATATATAATAATTATTTTCAAAAAGAAAAATAAAAAACATTTGATTGATAATCGATTCCTCCCAAGCAAAGCAAAGAAGAAAAAGTGCAAAGCCAGTATCGGTGTAAGGGGAAAATCTTGAAAAAATTGAGGAAAAAATGGACGATGAAGTAGTACAAAGAGTATTCCAAGAAGGAGGAAGAGACTATTTCCAACAACAACCTTCTACTTCAACTTCGTCTCCTTCTATTCTCCAATCTCTTCCTCTCCATGTGGTCAGTCTCGTTTTACTTTTGGGGAACAGAATATGGGTTTTCTATTTGTTTTAATTATTTGAATTATTTTCCTAAAAAAAACAAATTATTTGAATTCTGGGTTATTTGCTCTTAAAAAAGGTGTTAATGGGAGTTTGGATTATGAAGAATTCTTCTTATTGATTGACAATCCGGTTCTATATTTTTCTTGTTTATTTTAGTTTTCATATTTTTGCTTGTTAGGCGAATTCAGTTATATGCTTGCTTGCAAGTTGCATGATGGGTATTTGTCTACATTTGTTCCCATTTTACTTCTTTTATTCATAGTTGACCTTTTTTTTACATTGCATTTGTTATGATCATGGTTTGTTAGGTTCAAAAAACAACTCTGAAACTTGGGGAATCAACAAATATGGAAGTCTTATATTTTTGAATTATAACGAATAATTACATTTTTTGTGCTTTACTCTTTTGCCATTGTTGATTTTGTTTTTGTTAAATGTGTATTGAATTTGTAGTTCTTTACGGTTCTCTCACTGTACTTGATGTCAAAGTAGTATTGCAGTTTTTGGGTGCCGCATATGTCTCTGATGCTTGCCTTATTTTGCTGCTTGATTAATTCACGGGTGTTTCTGTCATTAAGAAGTAGTTATATCTCTAGATGATATATTAAGCTTACCTGGGTTGGTCTCCCCTGAGTTCTACTCTTGATTTAAGCAAAAATTGGTCCCATCTTAATTATTTCAAACTCCCCTTTTGTTTCTTTTTCACCTCTAATCTTTAAATTTGGTTTCGCGTGTTCAAAAGCTGTCAACTTCCTTCTTTTTCTTCATTTGTTTTGTTGGTACTATTTGTGTCTAGTTTGAATAACTTGCTTAATGAATTTGGTCAGTATATATAGTTGTTTCAACTTTCATCGGTGCTTATTTCGGTTGAATGCTATATGCAGTGTACAAAGCATTTAATGTTTGGTGCTATTGTTAACATCTAAGTTGCAGTCTGTTGATCATTTGAGTTTATGAACTGATCCTTTTTGAAAGTTTACATTGAGACTGATGATTGTTTGGGTTGAGTTGATGCAGTCATTTGATCATGGATATTATGTGCTTGTAAAATCCATACAAGAACTCAGAGAGAAAAAGGAGGGTCTTGTCACAGTCGGCATTGGTGGTCCCAGTGGGTCAGGAAAAACAAGGTATATATGCCATTAAGCTTTTTTTTTAGTTTTCTGATCTCCCTGTAGTGTCGGTCTATCTATTTTTTTCTAAAAAGAAAGTCTTAAGAATCAGTATAATTTGTGCTGAGTGCTTTCCTTACTTTGTGATTCTGAAATTTTTGGGTTTATTTGGTGGTCTCAAAAGCTTAGCAGAGAAGGTAGCATCGGTTATTGGTTGCACTGTTATACCAATGGAGAACTACCGTGATGGGGTTGATGATGGGAATGATTTGGATTCAATAGATTTTGCTGCATTAGTCCAAAATCTTGAGGTTTGAGTCTGCCTGTTTCTTTACTATGGCTCAATACTTTATTTATTTGGCTACGTTGAATCATTCCGGAAACTGTAAGGTCCTTCAATATCCTTTTGGCATGGATAAGCAACTGAGAGTCATTTACAAGCTGTAATTTATAGTATATATATTTCAAAGTAAGGATTTGGCAAAACTTTTGGTCACAAAAGGACATATATGTTTGTAATACCCATGATATAATAGTCTTTGTTTCTTAACTTTTAGTTATTTATTTGTTCTCAACCTTTGTATTTGTGGTTTTTAACCTCAGTATATAGGTTTTGATATGCTGAGTACATAACAAAATGGGTTACTGGTAAATGCAATTTATTGTTTGTAGACTTGTTTCAGTCAACATGTATTCAAAGTGTTGTTTGAGTGTCACATTCTTTAATTACTGTTTATGGAAATTGTTTCTACATTTCAATGTGTTTGGGGTTGTTTTAACATGTATACAAGTCTTCAAATGGCCTTTTATTTTGGTTGAATGCAGGATTTGACAAAAGGGAAAGATACTATGATTCCAGTGTTTGATTTTCAACAAAAGAAACGGGTTGGTTCCAAAGCTGTAAAGAGTGCTTCAACCAGTGTGGTAAGCAAGAATCAAATAGGATCTTGTTTTTGAATTTGGCTTCTCTAAAATTAATTTGCTTATACGCTCTTTTAGGTAATAGTTGATGGTACTTATGCTCTGCATGCGAAATTGCGCTCTCTTCTTGATATCCGAGTTGCAGTGGTAATATCTTTTTCCCCTAAGAGTAAGGTTGAGTAAGAGTGGAGGTATCAGCTTTTTTCATCAGAAATTGACATAGTGCTTCTGAATATTTTTTTTTGTATCAGGTTGGTGGTGTTTATTTTAGTCTTCTTTCAAAAGTTCGATATCATATAGGAGATTCTTGCTCTCTGGATTACCTTATTGATAGCATTTTCCCTTTATATAGAAAGCACATTGAACCAGATCTTCATCATGCACAGGTCTTCTGGTTTCTGGCTTTTTTCCTTGTTCTTTTATATTCTTATTGAAATTCAACTTCCGATTCCTCATTTATTGGGTTTATCGTGCAGATTAGAATTAATAACAGCTTCACTTCATCATTTAGAGAGGCGATCTACAAGATAAAATGTAGAAGTGAGGCATGTGCTTACTTATTCTCTCATTGTTTCCTAAAGATCATGTTTTCAATACACAGAAATAGGTCGTTTTGGAATCTTCATGATATGGTTTATTGTCATAAATACTGTGAAATTATCTTGATATATCTTGTTTTGTTGGTTTTATTATTATTATGCATCTTGGCTTAGGACTTTTTTGGTCAATAAATCTTACGTATACCAAAATCTCTCTCGTCTATTTTTGTTCACTTGGTAAAGAAATGGATTATATATCTGGGTAGTTACTTGGACTGCCATTAGGGTAGAGGAGAATGGCGTAATGGTAAACCAAAACAACCTACTGATAATTTTTGGTGCTCATACTTCTTAAGTTGGCTTAATGTCCCATTAGAAGACCATTTGAACCTAATGGTTTACTTTCTAAAATAGGATTTTCTTTCCATGTTGCTGAAGGAGGCATCTTATAATTGAAAGTGTATAGTTTAGGAATATTTCTTTAACAGGGGTCAATATATTGTCTAAACTCTAACCATCTATGTTGGTATATTTCTTTATTAATTTATGCACCTTGGTTATCTTTTCTTTGTGAAGTACTGCATTCTGTATGGTAACCATTACAGTTGAAGTGGTGAATATCTGAGCTGGCTGACATTTTATTCATCTTAAATTACAGCTTCAAAATTGAGTTGCATATGACAATAACACATAAATAATGTAATGCACCATAGTAATACTATAGGTTTGACAAATGCTGTCCTGTCAGCAAACAATGAGGCACATGGAAAAGAGAGAAAGAAAAGGTGTAATTTGTTTGCTTTTTGAAGTTGGTGGACAAGAGTGGGCATGGAAATATGTACTCAGAGGCTGGAGCCATCTTGAGTGAACACCCTATTACTGTTTTTAACCTCTATATATTCTTGGTTTTTTATGCATAAAGCTTTCAGTTAATTATTAATTATTATTGTATTATTAATCAGCTATATTCTTAAAAATCTATATTTTTTTGAAGTAACTTTAAAATCTTATTTGAACATCATATTGTTGTGGCAGTCACCTGATGGACATTCTACATTTTTTCTAGAGGAGAATAAAGCACAAACCGATAAGTGAGTCATTCTGACCTTTTACCTCATGACATCCACATGGAGAGTGTTTATTACATTAGTCTCAGTGTTTTTCTTTTAAAACTTTTGGTAATTAAATGAAAATCTTCATCTTGCTTTCAGTTTCATTGAGATGTACCTCAGGCCCCCGTCAGCTAGTGAGGAAGCAAGGATAAATGATTGGATTAAGGTGCGGCAATCTGGTATTAGATATTATCTGTCACTAGGGGACGAGAGAATTGTGGACAAAAATTTCATCATCAGACCAAAAGCTGAATTTGAGGTCAGGTTTCTCCTTGTTTATGAGGCCATTTCTTTCAAACTGAATTATGCTCTGTGATTGTGTCATAGAGGTTTCCTTTCTCTGTTTTACTTGTGTTGCTGTCAAATAGTTTTACATGCAACTATTTACCAGCTTTTTAGGATATAAATGCTGTGTAATTAATAGTAGATAATCAATGTTGGAATCAAGTCGTATTTATCTGATATGATAGTGTTTCATTGAGATACAACATGCTTAATGAATCTTGAATTCAACATGTTGAAGATGCACTTGGGGTGCTTATTGGCTTTTTGAAAGTTAAACACCACACTCTTGATTGAACTGTAGTTATACCGTCCATTTTAGCCACACCTAGTGGTATCTTTATTTCAACAAACTCTCGCAATAGGTATCATGTATAGTTAAAAGGTTGAGGGTCCAGCATGGTTGGGCAAGGGGGCAGCTCTCTTCATTGTGGTGGTGGTGAATTCTAACTCTGCTCATTCTATGTTGTTCAATTCAAAGAAATTCAATCTACCGAATACTGATGCATTCTATTTCACATTTTTTTTTGGAAGGGGGGGTGGGGGGTGCAAAATGAGCAGTTATGTGCAGTAGTAAAACTTTACTTTGCCACAAAAGCTGTTTGCAACTTGATATCTGAATCTGAAAGCAGCGTTCTGGTGATCAACACACCTTTCATTGGTCCTCGATCTATTGTTTTTCTCCATTATTTTAGGAGAAATTGCATAACATACTTATGATGTTGGATAAACTTATGTAAGAAACCATCAAAACCATTAGCTGAACTCTATTCTAGGGTAGTTCTGCTTTATTGTTTAGTAGATACTAAATACAAAAAACTTGCTTCCTCATGGTGGAAACTAATGTCACAAACGATCTGAAGTTAAGCTAATTATGCTTCTAGGATTGTTTCTGAATATTACAAATTATTTAAGATGGTTCACTTCACCTCTTTATTTATTTGATTTTTAACAGGTTGGACGGATGACACTAGGTGGATTGCTGGCTTTAGGGTACAATGTTGTGGTCAGTTATAAACGGGCATCAACATCAGTTAGTATTGGCAGTCTTTCACTGTCATTTGAAACGATTGATACTCTTGGAGAAACATTCTTGGTGCTGAGGGGCACCGATAGGAAAGTATGAATTTAAATCTTTTTCTCCCTGAAGCAAACATCTAACATCTATTTTATGTCCTATACACCAATTCCTGACTAGGCATAGGTTCGAGTTTACCATCACAAAAGACTAATATATAGTGCAGTGATTGGCACAAACTCGTGTATAACTGATGTTATGTTTTATATTGTTTGGTTATTCATAGATTATGATAACACTCACATTGTGCACAAGTTCATATAAATTGCTATTTGTTTCTTGGAAAAGTGTTGCCAAAAAAAAAAAAAAAGCAATGGAGATGATTTGTGATGATAATGAGAGAAAATAGGATGATCTTTTAGGTGAAACTTATGATAGTATTAAAGAAAGTGTGGAGACACTCACATTGCGCACAAGTTCATATTACATACTTCATTCTATCTTTTTCTTCTGCTGCAGGCATATCTTGTCCTCTTTTTATATTATTTCTGTTGTCCTTGCTTCCTCCAAAATGTTCTTTCTGTTTTCTCCTTTATTCTTTATTTTGTTTTTTCTATTTCTTGTGTTGAATCTCCTGTGTAATTAATATAATTATTTGTTGCAAGAGACAAGAGCACTAAGAGAATTGGAAGAAGTTTAGATTGTTTTAGAAGTTTTTGCTTGCGATGGTTTAAATGGATTCTACTTTGAATTGTATATATTGTGCAATATAGATATTGCTTGAACCGTTGAAACTTGGGATGTTGATTTTCTTGAAATAAAATAAATTAATGGCCTTGGATAAAATTTCAAACAATATTTACATAATATGTTTTTCATGATTGAGGGTTTCATTGATTTATGGTAACGATTGTGTACGTTATAAAAGTCAAATATATAGCTATTGTTTTCTTGAAAATTGTCAATCTTTATCTGTCATTTTGATTCTTTTAGTGAGTCTACATTTAAACTCTTGTCTTCACCATTCAAGTAATAACAGTTGATGAAAAACTTATGTTCATCTTGGTTGCTATACCATTACATAGACAGTTGGAGCAGAAGCATTGCGGATGGGTATAGTTGGACCGTGGCTCACTAAATCTTATCTGGAAATGATTTTAGAAAGAAAAGGTTGTCTGCTTGACATGATACCCATTTAACTTTATTGTTATCTATGCTACCATTGTTGTTTCCCCTTTTTGCTTAAGTTAACTCCACTTTCAGGTGTACCACGACTCAATACTCCTCCTCTTGTTCCTTCTACACCTGTGCCTAGTAATCAAGAAAAAGTTATTGCGGCACCAAAGCCAATCCGTACTACCCCAAACCTTGTTACTCGACTTGAGGATCTATCTCAGCCTTGGACTCGGTCTCCAACAAAGTCTAAAATGGAACCCGTTTTAGCAACATGGCGTTTTGTCACATCAGATCCTTCACATGGTGATTCAGTTATAGGTATGTCTCCTCTACATGGACACTTCCTAAATTTTTTGACTATTTTGTTTTTTATCTTTAACCTCAACCATATCATGGATGGTTTGTAATTAATTTCATGTGTAGACTTTCTCATGAAGCAGCTACAGATTCTTCTGCTTTCAGGGATACAATGAAACTTGCACCAATGCATGATTCATATGACTTGGACCGAGGCTTGCTTCTTGCTGTTCAAGCAATACAGGTAAAAGGAAGCACTCTTATGATGAAAGGGCTGTAATGGTACATAGTTTATCAAAATAGTCCGTCATGCCTAAAGTTGATGCCTTTTCATTTTCCAGGCTTTGTTGGAGAATAAAGGTGTTCCTATCATAGTTGGAATTGGTAATATAACGAACATACATCTCTCTCTCAGTTGGTCTATCAGTCCTTTGCTATATCTCTTGAGTTTAAGTGCATGATGACATTAACTGTTATTCAGATTCATTGATTATTATTTTGTGTACCTAAAATGAGCTGTAAACGGATGGTTCTTTTATGCATTAATTTAAAGTCTGGCTGATCTTGACTTGTGAAATGGTGTAGGCTATTTGTTGCTGGTCAAATATGGCACCACAATATATATTCTCTCTCTTTATTAGCTTTGAATAGAAGATGGAAAGCAACATCAATGATCAATTTGTTTTGCTATCATTGTATATTTCCATTTGCCTTTGTCTCATGTTGCTAATCCTAATTCACGCAACATTACTCGACTGGCTTTAAGGAAAAAAACCATCCTTTCTTTTTCTATATTTCTGCATTTTGCTGGCTTTGTAAAATGTGATAATCAGAGCTTCAAGGTTCTAATTCTAATTTACCTTCTTCATCTTTCTTCGTTTACTGGTGTTTTATGAACCACATAATTGACTTCTTAAGTTATTGACCATAGAAGAAGACAGAAATAAAGTCATGTAATTTGTCATAATTTTTGTGAATTTCTTACTTTTTACCCCATATTATTGCAAAGCTTATATGCTTCTGATGTTGCACATGCTTTTGCAGGTGGTCCTAGTGGATCTGGAAAGACTAGTTTGGCACATAAAATGGCAAATATTGTCGGTTGTGAAGTAGTATCCCTTGAAAGCTATTTTAAGTCGGAGCAAGTTAAGGATTTCAAGTATGATGACTTTAACTCTCTTGATTTGCCTTTGCTTTCAAAGGTAAGCGCCAAATTTTTTTTATCTTATTAAGTTGTCTTACATTTTAATCTCTTCTCTTTTTTTTTCATTAAATTTTTTTTGGTAAGGATTGGGGCTGATAAGTCATTTAACTTCTTTTTTTTTTTTTTTTAATCTTAAACGTAGTATTGGTAAACCATGCATGTTCAAAACTAAGCCCTAACTAAAGGTTTGTAAGGTTATGATTACATGGTCAACTTAATTTCTCTACCAACCTCACTTCATTTTCATAATGTATTAGTGCAGGAAACATGGTGACCAAATTCCTTGAATGCTGCATATTCTTTTTTTTTTTTTTTTTTTGCTTGTGATTGGGAATTTCACTTCCATGTATAAGGCCTTGCTTTTTATATTTGTCTTTTGCAGAATATTGGTGACATAAAAAATGGCCGAAGGACAAAAATACCTGAATTTGACTTGGAGACTGGTTCTCGTAGTGGGTTCAAAGAACTTGAAGTGCCTGAAGATTGTGGCGTGGTCTGTTACATATTCATTTAATTGTTGTCAATGCTTGCTTTTCTGAAGTTTATAGTTGTATTTTTTTTTCTTACTGAAATAACAAGGTAATATAAAGACCAAAGATTTAGAAGATAAAAGAAGGATTGCTAAAGTGAACTATAGGTTTTAGGTTCTTCTTTAGATTCAACTATCCTGACAGTTGTTTTTAAGAAGGATCATTTTTCACTTATAAATATCACCTGATATTTCTGCAATTCAAATGCTACTAAGTTGTGCTATTTTTATTGGATCAAATACTTGTTACATTAAGAAGTTAATTTGTTTCTGCTTTCCAGATCATTTTTGAGGGCGTTTATGCTTTGCATCCGGAAATTCGAAAATCACTTGATTTGTGGATTGCTGTTGTAAGTTGCTTCTCTAATCTATCTTTAGGGTTCGATTTATCTCATATTTAATATGTATTTCTTGCTCTCTTTGAGAATAAATAGGCTATTAAGTTGGTTCTTTTCTGCAAAACCAGGTTGGAGGTGTTCATTCACACCTGATTTCTCGAGTTCAAAGAGATAAAAGTAGAGTGGGGTGTTTCATGTCCCAAAATGAGATCATGATGACAGTGTTTCCAATATTCCAGCAGCATATTGAACCGCATCTTGTCCACGCACATGTCAGTAGTCTTCGAATATCTCAAACTTTTAGTTCAAAGATGCACTTTGAAGCATCAGAAAACTCTGTTTGGATTTTGTGTAGGCTCACATGTTGAATTAAGTATTCTACCATGTCTGTTTGTTTAAACCTTGGCACAACAGAATATGTTGTATGTACATGTATGCATGCAATGTATTTAATGAGATATTCTGACCGGTATTCAGCAGTAACCGTGATTACCCAGGCTAACTTTGTTTTGCAATGCTCTCTTTTATTGTTTCAGCTCAAAATTAGAAATGACTTTGATCCTGTTCTTTCTCCAGAGAGTTCACTTTTTGTTTTGAAAAGTAATAAACATGTAAGTACTATAAAGTTTCTACCCTAGAATTTGTGTGCCGTGTCTTGTTACGAACTATTCTTGTATTTTGGTGGTATAACAGGTGCCATATCAAGATATTTTAAAAATACTCGACTCTACAAAGTTCTGTAGTTCTGTTCAGAATTTCACTGACATATATCTAAGGCTTCCTGGAACTCCCACTAATGGGCAGTTAGCAGAAAGTGACTGCATACGTGTCAGAATATGTGAAGGCAGATTTGCGCTACTAATACGCGAGGTTGGTGAAATTTAATTAAAATATTTTTTCATCTGTGCAATCCAGTTGCGTTTTCTGGAACTGTAGTAAATAGCTGATATATTAATTTATTCTCAATTGTATTTATTAGCCGATTAGGGAAGGGAATTTCATCATTCAGCCCAAAGTGGATTTTGATATTAGCATTAGTACAGTTGCTGGCCTTCTTAACCTTGGGTAAGTTACATGTTTAATGTTGATGTTCATAAGAACTTTGCTATTCTAAAATTTTATTTTATAGTAGATGTTGAATGGAAGATAATAGTTAGTCATTGATCTCTTGTACAATGTTAAAGCTTAACAAGTTTGAGTTTTGACTTTTGAGTAGCCATTCCCAGGATGAATACAAAAGCCTCACAATTTTATTCCCTTGATTTCCTTTTCTGTTCCCTTCCATCTTTTCCCGAGAAAGGATGGTATTAAAAGGAAGAGGGGCTTGAGGTTATTTTGGAAAAATCTTTTCCTGTTAAGAATTGTTATTAGTAAATGCAGTACATAAAGGTTGGTATCAAATTCAAATAATCCTCTTGAGTACTGTAAAACTCAAAACCATGGTTTAAACATGTTCATGAGCAGTATCTTCTGAAAAGTGCTGAAAATGTGTAGCTTGAGGGACCTTTTGCATTGACCCTGCATTGTTGGTGATGTGGCTCAGACACATGTCAGTTGTTTTGATACAACGGCAATCTTGATTTTTGAGAGCTTACATGTTTGGCAATGTAGAATATTGGCCATTGTGTGCTACTTCAGGTTTTTGCATTCATTTTTACTCACTGATAAGTTCATGTTCAACTGATTGGAGTTGTATATTCCTCCCCATGGCGTTAGGTATCAAGCTGTAGCCTATATTGAAGCATCTGCAGTTATCTACCAAGATGGCAAGGTAACATTAGTTTGGTTTTGTAATATTGTTTCATTGACATTGATGGGTTTCAGAATCAGTTCATTTTTTATTGAAAGCGTAGGCTTCAGGTTTTATAATGTTCTGACCTCATTTTACTTTGGGACCAATGCCAAAATTCCCATTGCACTCTGGGTCAGTCCTGAACTTTGTCACTCTACTTCAATTTGGGTGGGGCATTCACATGTCTGGACTTGAATATTCCTCCAGCATGTGCACTCGTCTTTCTCCCTGCATTAAGTTTTAATATGAGTGCATTTAAGTTTTGGAATTGTTGCATTGTCTATATTGTGGTTGGCTATTAAAGATGGCGTTTGATGCTTTTCTTCAGATTCTTATTGAGGTTGATCGTCTACGAGATGCCCCTAGCCCTTACCTACAGATCAAAGGGGTCAATAAAGAGGCTGTGGCAGCTGCTGGTTCAGCATTAAAACTAGATGGATCTTACACAACAAAGGTTTGGCTGTAGATTGTATGCTTACAATAGTGTGAGATAATATGGTTTCATTGCCACTTTTGTCAGTTCACTAAAATTGATGCGACTGATGCAACTTTTATGTATGTAGAGTTACCTCCAAATCATTTTGGAAGAATTAGCGCTTGTGGAAAGAAGTTATAGTGGAATTCACACTCATCAAGCTGCAAGGTTGCAGGAGCTTGTGGAGTATATACAATCCCAGGTGGTCACTTTTAAATAAAATTAGGCAATAGCCCTTTGAACTTATTGAAATGCTAGGTAGCCGTTGAGCTCTTGATTTAGTAGAACCCACATGTTAATGAAGTTCCTAACTTTTATGCTATAGAGTTAGATGTAATCCAGGTTTAAAACACATATTTAAATAATGTTTTGGTGGACCAAACAGGGTAGCAGTACACCATCAGAATCTGCTCAGAGTAGGGAGGCTTCTCCGATGGAAGGCATAATAGAAGACATGCAGTCCAGGATTAGAAGGCTTGAAAGGTGGCATACCATCAACACGGTACTTTCCCTATGTTTTCCTTCTATTTATTTACGTGCTTGATTGGTTTGATGATTATTTCTTTTGGAAATTAAGCCTATGTTGGTTTGAGAAAGGCAAAACTATTGGGGATTGCTTTCATTTGATAAAAAATTGAAAAATGCAGTAGAAACATTGTTCGTTTATGACATAGAAAGTGTTTTTCCTTTTAATTTCAATGATGTTCTTATATTTTGGCTCCATATTTCTTCATCAGCAGTTTATGGAATCATTGAATAACGCACTTGTTTTCCTTGCAGGTTCTATGGACGTTTTTGATGTCTGCTCTTGTTGGGTATTCACTTTACCAAAGAAAGAGACAATGACACGAGACAATTTCGAGTGGTCCTGACTAACATTTCAAGGCATTTTCAGTAACTTGAAACAGAGGCAATGACATGGCTTCGTACAGATTTTTCTCCCCTTCTCCCTCCAGTCAAGTGGTAGAAACTAACTAAAACTTACAAAAGTCGAACGTCTTTCTTGCAATAAAGTCATACGGCCCCAAAATTACTGAACTTACAATTCAAAGTCTAATCTATTGTCTTAGTTCCTCCTTTTTTGGTTGTTCTGTAAATACTTCCTTTTGGAGGAAATCTGAAAAAATTGAGCAGAATGGAAGCGATTGCTTTCGTTGGAATGCAACTTGTAAATAAAACCTTCATTTTCTGACATTTCTTTATGTGATGAAAAATGGTTCAAAGTTTGCCACATGATCTTAAATATTATTGCACTTGATGTTAAATTAGTGCTTTGGAATTTTGGATGAGTGGATTAACTCATGGTCTAGTAGGGAAAATGAGAAAGCTGGCAGAAAATCTACAAGAGATGTTAAAAGATAGAAACAAAGTTTATTGGAACCCATGTGCTAATTCTCAATCCGTCTGTACAAAATTGTATTTGTGATGCAAATTCCAAGTTGCAGATTAAGAAGTTTGAACAAAAAAAAAGTTACAGATTAAGAAGGAACCGAGCATGAACCAGTATATTGTACTGAAGTCTGAACTGTTGAAAAAGACTATTATGTTGCTCTAGCAATTTCAGAAGTTGAATAAATAGGCTTACTGAGAATAGGAAACTAGGTCATATATGTATATCCGTGCTTAGTAAATAGGCATACCAAGAAGGTATCTGCAAAAGCAAAGTGAAATGAAAAACAGGAAACTGACGTGATGACAGTGATGGTTTTTTGGCCATGTTTAGAGAAACTTGATAAGTTTCAGATGATGAACTTGGAATGATTCTTGAAATTTTCTCTTGACTACTTAGATCGAGCTTTCTGCATATTATTGAATGTATCTTGTGTGTGTATATGCATTGGAGGGGTAAAAGGGTTAACATGTGTCCCTAGACTCCATTGACAGTGTATCAAATGATTATCCAACAATGAAAATTATACCATCCACCGTGAGTGGAGTTTAACACTGCACAAGTTTTTTTTTTGGTGAAAAAAAAGTTTAGATAAGATGAGACTGCCCAGTACGGCCAGGGCATGCCAAAAGTTTTAAAGAGGGTTTATAGTGGTATTTACAGATTATCCATCAACGAGGACCGTTAACCCCAAACCTTACAAGCAGAAACCCAAAGTCATATATCAACTCAACCATTCTGAATTGGCACACAAGTTGTGTCTAAGGGTTAATATGAGTCCTGTTAGGGTGTGTGTATATATATATATATATATATATATATGAAGAGGAAGGATCAACTTACACTCGATGTAAAAAAATTAATTGTTGGATTTGATACTAAATTTCAAGTCGATTCGATATCTTTATTATATTGATCGGAACTCCAATATTTTTCAATATTTTCAATATATATTTTTCAAAATATATATATATATATATATGAAGAGGAGGGATCAACTTACACTCGATGTAAAACAACTTGTTTTACACAGTTTTCTAACTTAATCTAGGATTAATATTTTTAAAAATCAATTGTTGAATTTGATACTAAATTTCAAGTTGATTCGATATCTTTATTATATTGATCGGAACTCCAATATTTTTCAATATTTTCAATATATATTTAACGGTGGAAAATATTATTCATCAAGCATCTAATTAAATATCTTTAATTAACTTAAAATTTGACATACATGATCTATGTAATATGAATTTAAAATCTAAGTTGTATTGAATAAATCTAAATTCTACAAAAAGATATAAGAAAGAAAAAAAAAGGTGTAACTTACATTGGGTGTAAATTGATCCCTCTTCTAATATGAAATACATAATTAATTAGGAAAAATGATGTTTCGTCACTTCCTTAACCCTCTTTAGAGTTTAAAAACTAAGTAATGGTGAATCAAATAATTATTACTCATTATTTATTTAACAATACATGACCAATTTAAATTTTAAGATAAATATATGTATTTTTATTTCTAAAATAATTAAAAGTGTATATTGTGTTTGAAATTTTAAAGGGTGCACTAGATAAGCCACCATTTTTACTACAACAAAAATAAATAAATAAAGTCACCATTTTAATGGGAGACAATTCAACTTTTTACATGGAATTTATAAAAAAATAAAAAGCTGTTAATTTTTGTCCCATCATATTAAATGAGAGGAAATAATTAAAGTAAAAGCAGATAAGATAAACATTTATGATTGGGCTAAACCTTATTGGCAGGTGTTTAAACTTATTTTTTTCTAAAACCCTAAGAGAATGGGTCTTAAAATTTAAAACTTACCCTTAAAAAAATAAAACAAATTTATAGTTAGACTAAACCTTAATTAGTTATGTCATTAAAAATTTGAAAAATATTTTCTTAATTAAATGAAAAATATTAGTTGGGCTAAACTTGTTTTACTTGGAGGTTAAATTTTATTAAAGGATACTTTAAACATAAAATAGCTAAATCCAATTTTAAATTATCAATTTTTTTTAAAAAATTAAGAAATTATTCAAATCATGCGCCTTAGAGTGATAAATTGGTAAAATTGTCACCGTTTGATCTGATCTGATTTTAGAAACTTACCGTTGGATGTAAGTTTAGGGAGCATTGGAAAGGTCAAAAATACCCTTACTTCATCGGCAGTATTTAAGAGACGAAGAAACGCAATCTCCCCAAATCGGAGGAAAAACATACCCACAAACCATCACAGCAAGCAAAAAAAAATCTCTGTTTGGCGCCGAAAACAAACCAGCAAAACCACCTCTCAGAAGCCACCTCTCAGAAGCCGATGATCCCACGATGGGAAAAGGAAAAAACACGAGACTCAAAAATAAGCAACAAAATGGTCCTTACTACTGCAAACTATGCGAAGATATCCCCGAATTTGACACTGAAGATGCACTTACAGCTCACCTCAAATCTTTACACAAGCGAGAAGGAGCATTTATCTGTCCACGACGGAAGTGCAGTGAAGTTCTGGCGACAAAATTGGATTTGGAATTGCACAATCAAAGAGTTCATTCCGGGAAAAACGATGCCGAAGATGCCAAGGTTGCCGATTAGTTGGATGAAGATGCCGAGGAGGTTGCCGATCAGTCCGATGGTAATTGATCGGAGAGGCGGGGGAGCGCCACTCTTGATTGGGATGGTAAGAATATCACTACTAGCACTCTTGTTCTTGTTTTATTCTTAGGTTGATCGAGCATTTGGAAGAGAAGGTTTTCTTTCCATTTTGTTTTCCTTTTACATATAATCCATTTAAGCATTTACATCTTACTTTGATTTGATTTGATTTGTTTCCAATGTTGCAGACTCTTCAGATTTGGCAAGAATCGGAAACTAACTCTGGTATGTAAGGAACTCTGGTATGTAAGGAACTCTGGCATGGTTGTAGGATGTAGCTTGTCTCTCTGTTGTCTCAAGACTTTAAAACCAGTGTGTAAAACATTAAAAGCTTAGCATTGATCATTTATCCATTTGGTGTGACTTTTGTTTGTTTTATCGTTTTTCCTGGAAAACCTTATTTGATGGTTTGTTTGTTTTATAGTACAATTTTACATAAAAGGTTGTTGCTGGTTTTTAACTAGTTCCTCTGTTTGTTGATGGACCATTATCAATTTCTAGGACTAATTTTGAAATCTGTGGTGATAGGGTCAGGTAATGTTGGTGGTCTTTGTGTTTAAATTTGATGGTTTGTATGATGGCATATATAGGCTGAAGAGAAGTAGGGATTAAGGCCTCCGTTTCTCAAGTGTTTAGTTATAGCCTTAATGGAGGGTGTTTTGTTTGTTGTGTAACATTGCTTTGTCACGCTATATAACTAAATAACTTCTTTTATGCAGTGTTGTGGCCCTTGCACGTCTATCACCAGAAGCACCCTGTCAACTTGGTCATCCTTGGCATGTTCCCTGTGTCACTGAGTTTCACAGTTGGTCTGAGCTGCTCTAATACTGATGGTTAGTATCTACTTGATTCTTTCTGTTAAAATTTCTAGCTCTAGTTATAAATCTCTGAATGTATTCTAACTATCTGCTTTCTTTGTATGATTTCAGGAAGAATTGTGCTCGAGTCACTCATTTTGACTGCAGAGAAAAATAGTTCTTATAGCATTGATTATGGGAAGTGTCCTGTGACAGGAGAACCACTTACTATGGAGGACATTGTCCCAGTCAAAACTGGCAAGGTAAATTTTGTATTGTTGTTTTCCTTGTCAAATAGTTCTTATTATCTCTTTGTGAGCTAAGTTTTTTGTAATTTATTGTATTTGAGGCAGATTGTAAAGCCCAGATCATCTCTAACAGCGGCTAGCATTCCTGGAATGCTTGGAATGTTTCGGAACGTATGTTTTCCTGATACATATATATATGCACACCTCTCTTATGAAGTTTTCTTATGTTTGAATTAGTTTAAATGATTATATTCTTTTGGAGACCATTCTTTTATTCATGTATCCGTGTGAATATTCAGTATGGAGGGAGGATCTTCACATGTTCTATGTAAACTTTGTAATGATTCTGCAGTTGATATTAACAGAAGGGATCCTACATTCCGGCTTTACTTTTAGCCAGAATGGAATTCTTATGCTAATGGACTTGTTACCAATGACCAACTAATTTCATTATGTTTAAATCAAATTTTCCTTGGTGTTTTGCTTCTGATGTTGGATTGGTTTCTTATTGACAGCAATGGGATGCTTTGATGCTATCCAGTTTTGCATTGGAGAAGCTGATACATACAGCAAGGCAAGAGCTGAGTCATGCACTCTACCAGGTAACAACAATTAGGTTATAGGTGTTTAATTATCTGTTGACATTCCTAATCCTATGTTTTTTTTTTTTTTTGGCATTTAATCTTATATCATTGGCATTAGAAAAAGCATGACTTTCCAAATTTAAACTAAATCAGTTAAAAAGAGATTTAAAGGATACTCTGGATGATAAAAGGATAACAACTTTTAGCTTTTCCAAATAATCTGGTGTTTTCTTTCTGATTCTTTGAGTTTAATATAATTGTATCATAGTTTAATTTGTTATTATGAATTATATTAATTTCTATTCAGCATGATGCTGCCTGCCGTGTGATTGCAAGACTGAAAAAGGAAAGGGATGAAGCCAGGTCATTACTGGCACAGGCTGAGAGGCAGGCACCCTTGCCAGCAGTTAGGGCCAATGTTTCTGCACTTAGTAATGGAAAGCGAGGTTTTTATCTCAGTACACTCTTCATAAATGGTTATATGTCTTAACTAATAAGGTACCTTATTTTAGGATATCTTTGTTATCACAGCTTCTGAGAATGAAAAGATGGGCCCTGGTGGGAAGAGAATGCGTCCTGGGATTTCTGATGGTATTGTTGCTGAGTTAACAGAATGTAATGCAGCTCTGTCACAACAGCATAAAAAGCGACAGGTACTCTTTATCCAGTATACTTTGATTAATTCCAACTACTATATCTCTTTGTATATACATCTCAATTCTCAGCTGAATAACCACTCCATCCAATCTTTCCTTGTCCTTAAATTTCAGATACCTCCAACCTTGGCTTCCATTGATGCTTTGGAGAGGTACACCCAACTTTCTAGTCATCCTCTGCACAAGACAAACAAACCAGGGATCACTTCACTTGATATCAATCTTTCAAAGGTGTGGTGCTTCTCTTAGTTAAACCCCTTTTCAAACTATATTGGCATACACTTCTTGCTTATATATACCATAAATAATATGCCAAGTTGAATGCTATAAGTACTGAACTAGTGGATATCATGAAATCTGTTTTACAGATAACATTGCAAAATATAAATTGGTATGGCATCTGGCTTTTTATTTTCTAATATTGTTCAAAGGTTGTTCCTTCATGTCCTTTTACTTCTGGTTGCTAGGACATGGTTGCCACCAGAGGAGTTGATTCAAATGCTGTAGTCTTTGATCTTACATCTGGAGAGATCTCATCATCACTCAGTGGGCACCCTAAGAAGGTATATTCAGTTCTTTTCCATTTTGTTCAAGGGCTGCTTTTGTTTACATTTTCCTTTTGAAATTTATCTTCTGATTGGATTCTTCTTTGTAGATTACAAGCGTAAAATTTGTAGCTGAGCACCATGTAGTTTTAAGTGGATCAGCAGATAAGGTAAGCCAATTTCTAAGCTCAGAACTTTGTTTAGCCATTATTTGCTGTGTAATTGATGGTTTTTAAATAGGATATAGTGTTGGCATCTGCATAACCATAATTAAGCTGCTCTGCATGTTATTATGTTTTGGCTTGCATCTTAGCTTTGCATTTGGCAGGGGTCTGGAGATGGAAAGTATGATTGCAGGCATATTTTGAAGGATCATACAGCTGAGGTGAATATTTGTTCAAATCCAAATATTCTGAAACTCTGAGTGCTATTATTATCAAATTCTAATCCCTTCCTATTTGCTGCCTGGGGGACCTAACAATATGTCTACTTTTACTCTTTTAGGTCCTAGCTGTCACAGTCTGTGCAACAAATCACTACTTTGTAATTGCTTCCCTTGATACAACATGGTGCTTTTATGATCTTTCCTCTGGCATGCGCTTGACACAGGGCTTACTCCTTTATCCATCTCTGATCTTAAGTCTGGTGGCTATAGAGGTCCCTGCTGATAGCACCACAATTAAGTACCTTGAGGTAAATGAATTTATTTTCTATATATGTCTACTAATTTATGTCTTCCTGAGCTAACCCTGTAAACTCTTGTGTTGTTATATGTCTGCACATTTAAGGTTGGTATTTTGATAAAGATTTCACTACTTTGCCCCTTGTGAAGTTATGCCTGACTAATTATTATGAACTAAAAGTTGCAGCCTAGTACCCCTGATAATCTTGCTTTGGCTAGAGGATGCAAAGATATTAAAATTGATGGAGCCTATATGGGATCTTGCAGTACTGGTGGAAAGACAGAAGATTTCCTTGCTGCTGCGAGAGTCTTAGCTTCGGTAAGAGTCAAATATTGGCATTTCTCATCCTTATCAAGCAAAAACCAGAATCAAGCATCATCATTCATCGTGTATATGAGAATCGATGTTTAGTGACTACAACATTTATTAGAATTTGATTAGCATGTTGTGTTTACACAGCAATAGCATTGTGGTTTGGTGAAGTGACAGCAGCATTGTGGTTTGTTTGAACTGCAGGGCAAAGAGGTGAATTCTTATGTCTTCAATGCCAAAGACAAACTATTATGGGACGTTAGTCATCAGGTTGAAACTCACTAGTGGAAAGGAAGAGAAGTTTTTCGTTCGTAGTTAATTTCTTTGAAACATGAAACAAGTGAAAGTGGAGAAAAGTAGAAATTTGATGAACATGTGTTTCTTTCTATTACAGTCAAGATATACATAGTATGCAATTGTGAATGATGAGGATGGTTTTAAAATTCATAGTTTTTTTGCGGTTAAAACGTATTTTTAATGTACTGATTTTGGCATTTTGCCTAGAGCTAAAGGTAGCATCCTAGTTGAGACAATCCGGACTTGTAGAAAATTGATAGTGGGCCGAAAAGGTGTGAAGCGAGTTCGTGTCATATATATGATTATTAGGATGTAGGGCTTCATCTTTACCCATATGCTTATATATAAACCCAATATTGACCTGTCAGACATATGTATAATATGGTTAATTCTTTTGATTTGGAAGGGATAAAATCGGCATTATAGTTGATCTTGGCAAGCTTCTATCAAAGATCATATTCCAAAATGGAATAATCGGAGGGAGATGTTGGGGCACTGGTTGGTGACCTACGGCCTTATGTCAAAATTGGTTGTTTAATCCTTTATATCTAGATTCTACTTCTCAGTTCCTCCAGGGTACGTACAACCTCGACGTTAATTTAGATTAAACATGTGCTCCTTCTCATTGTAAATGAACTTGCATTTACAATTTCATGAAAATTTGTGATTTTTTGGCGACTCCACTAAACACCCCGAAACTTGCTTAATTTGATGATATCCCAAATCTTTCGTTATTTAAATCATGTATCTCCGTCACTTGTAGTTATTTATCATTCAATGAATGACCGAAAAGGATTTACTGATTCAATTATAATCTTTCTTACTTATAAGCTAAGCAAAGCACGCAAAGTCGTGGATAGAGAACTATACTAGTAACCTACCTAATTTTATTGTAGAAATTTTGGT
This sequence comes from Corchorus capsularis, assembly GCA_001974805.1. Classification (NCBI taxonomy): domain Eukaryota; kingdom Viridiplantae; phylum Streptophyta; class Magnoliopsida; order Malvales; family Malvaceae; genus Corchorus; species Corchorus capsularis. The sequence continues at coordinate 30,664 of AWWV01013682.1, read as the reverse complement.
GTTGTGATGGTAGATGATATCAAAGGCTTAATGTCCAAATTGGGCCTAAAGGCTTAATGTCTAAATTGGGCCTAAATCTTTCCAAACTTGCTTAATTTGAACCTAAACCTTCAAACAGAACAAAATTGCCCTAAACGTTAGCAAATTACACTAAATTGGGCCTATTTTGGATGGAATTGTGGCAGTGAAAGACACGCACCGTTATTACAATTCCAAATTTTCGTCCAAAATAGGTCCAATTTGGTGCAATTTGCTAACGTTTAGGTCCAATTTGGTCATGTTTAAAGGTTTAGACTCAAATTGAGTAAGTTTAGAAAGGTTTAGCCCCAATTTGAACATAAGTCCTGATATCAAATGACAAGTTCAAGAGTGTGACTGTGAAGCATATATAGGGCATTAGCCATACTCCTGTTGGACCTAGAATTTCTGTGGGATGCTTTTTTTTCTCGGGACATGCTAGCTTGCTTGACCAGCCTTTTGGACCAATCAAAGAGTTAACGTGCCATGTTAAAGAATATGTTCCCCAATTTCTATCTGGCATACTTGATAAGAAGAAGCCTCTACACACTCCATTTAGCCAAATTTCTAAAATGACTTCATTTGTGAACGGTGCATGAAGCAAACCACGCTGCAGCCATAACAATCCTTCAGCAGTGTTGGTCTCTAATTAAATGTTCTTAATGCGACAAACCCAATTCTTCTCGCATTTTGGTGATCGGGATTCATTGAATTTGGTCAACTATACTAGCATTTATTTATTGTAATATTTAGAAACAGAAAAAAAAGAATAAGAAGAAAGAGATCGCTTTGAGGCGTGAGTTTATTCATTTTGTTAGAGGATTTATTCATTCAAGATACAATAAAGTAAAAGATTCTCCCATTAGAATTGCAAAACTGGTTATAACAAGAGCAGTTTAAATAGAATTAAATAGTTACATCCCTTGATCTCAAAAGTTATACGTTACATTTTTTTCAATTAAAAACTGAATAATTATAATTAATCAAAAAATAATTATAAGTATTTACATATCAAAAAATATGTTCATTAGTCAAGAGGCTCAAGCCCCAAGTGCCCCATATGCCTTCATAAAAAACTTCAAAATCATTTTATGACATTCCTAACGGACTACCAAGAAACCTATAGGATTTGACCCAATTTACTTGACATTGCTCACCTGATAAATAGTTGGCACAAATTCTATTTAAACAACCAAAATTCTTTTTTTCTTACCAATGTGGGACTAGCTCCACATCTAAAGCAACAGATGACTGGAGAGTCCAGTCCATACCAATGTAGGAGAGTCCAGTCCATACCAGGTGGATGACACCTGTATTATATAAAATCTGATAGTAAGGATAATCCGATTAAACACTTTTGATCCTGTTTTCTTCTAATGGTTAATAGGAAACTTTTAGTACCATGAGAAGGAAATGGCGATCGCCACTATAAAACGATTGTCGAGTACCATTGAAATCTTCTTAATTAATGATTAATGAAATACTATTATATAGTTTTGGCCAAAAAAAAAATACTATTATATAGTGAAATACCTGATATTCTTTAGCAAGTTGAATTGGTTTTCCCCCTAAATTATTCAAACCGCTTCATGATTCATACAGCTAGCTACCAGGATCGATGGCTAAGGCTGTGTTTGGTGCAGCTTTTGGCACCTTTAGAAGGTCTAAACGCACCAAAAGCTGCATAAGCTACATTTGGTGCAATTGGGCAGCGATGGAGTTAGCTGACATGGCACCCTCAAACGCCAAAGTTTCAATCGTAGCAAAATGCTACTTTTGAAACTTCTGGCTTTCTTTTATTGTCTTTTTTCCATTTTGACCTTTTATTTATTTATTTAATTACTTTATTTAATTAATTTTTTATTAATATATTATATATATTAATTTTATTGATATAATTCTTTTGAATCGAATATTTTATTTAAATACTATAAAATAACTAATTTAATTAATTAAAAATAATAAGATACATATATATATAATTAATAATTTAATAGTATCATATCTCTAAAAAATTAATAAGTAATTGAAAATCATATATATAATACATATTTTTATGTTAATATACCTAATGGTCATTTTACACTCTCATCTCACCGCCGCACCAAACATACATTTTTAATCGCTGGTGAAGTTCTCATAGCTGCAATTTTAATCTCATATGTACAGTACCTAATCTCCCCATTTCAATCTCTACCACACCAATCTCACAGCTCTGCCAAACAGAGCCTAAAACAGCTCAGTCAACTTAATCAAGGGAGAATATATATTTCCTCCATCCCTAGCTATAAAAATATCAGTTGTTCTTATATTAATTTCATCAGATTAAGTGTAAGACAGAACTTTTCGTTGAAGCAGATCAAGTTGCATAGTTAATTCATCACGTCGATCCAAGGCCTGCCTTTCGAGGTTACTGGTATGATTCAGATGAGGAACCATTGCGCCTCGTTTCTAGCAAATCGGCATCCTTTATCTTCCTCACACACACACATATGAATCTTTGGCTTGGCTCATGAGTTTAATTTACTTTTGCAGTTGTTGCATGCATGTAGTTACAACTGGAATGACAAGGATATCAAGAAGACAGGATCCTAATTATGTTTGCCTTGAATATGGAAATTAAATGCCAAGTACCGCACCAGAACCTGCACAGGTATATATGTATCTGTTTCTCTAATTGGCATTCGGTTTGCTTATAATATATATCCTAGTAAAATTTCACTACTCTTATGCCACAGTAAGTTATAGCAATTAGCAACAACTCCAAAAGTCGTTACATATACTATACACACATGCTCACCGAGTAACCATATTGGTTTCACTTGAATTTTGTAGCAATCCCAAACTGGCGAGATAAGTAAACAAGGAACATCGATGCCAGGATATGCACCATCTGCCCCTCCTGCAGTTTATCCTCCATAGACATATATACCCACCTCCTCTCAGCCTTCCACCAGGTACCCATTTTTCCCTTTGTCTCTTCAGATTTCCACGGTATTGTCGTTTGCTTAACCTGAATATATCTGGTTATTTTGGAACAGCTCCAGCAGGAATCTATATATCCAAGTCCAGCGATAAATGCATGTTGCATGATCAACCGGTCTTTTAGTTTCTTCTACACCAAGCAAAGGATGAAATAGTTACCTTCCCGTTTCTATAATTATCAGGTTTTTACATATAGCCCACACAGTAATAGCCACTGTTCAAACAAGCCCCATTGTCGGGTTCATCAGATAAAACTTGAGTCGACTGACCAACTCCAAGCCCAAATGTACCGTTGTGATTCGTGAAGGTCGGTCCAGTTATGGATGTTTGGACCATGCTCAGCCTCAGCCAGGTGGGAACTGGGAACATTCAACGTGAAGCCAGGGAGGGGGCAAGGCTATAATTCCAGTCTCTGCTGTGAGCATGTGACCTATTGGCAATCAGCATCTCTGAGAATTGAAGCACATAGTACAAGTGTTTTTCCCCCTTCATTTGTTCATTGTCTAAATCAAAACAAAGACACCCCCTAGATTTTGTGTGAATATCAGAACATACTACTAGTAACATGTAGAGTAATCCATGAGATATGCTCCTATTGGTAGTTGTGAGGCCATATATATAATTCCATATTCTTCGGCCTCTTGAAATCAACAAATTTCCTGGCCCAATTTGCAAGACGGAGGATAAGGCATTTGAACAAGTGAAATGCCTAGGAAGATACATGACTGAAGTAGTACTCAACAGTCAAGACACGTAGAATTGGCAAAACAAAGCTGATGAGTTGGGGTTTTGACAATGTGGCCATTTGACTTTGCTCCCATTGGAATCAGTTTCCATTGTCAACTTTTTGGGGGAAGATAAACGAATGAAACTAGCTAGCTCCTTCCTTTACTGTGTCTCTGGTTAAATCCATTGTCTTCAGTACTCTTTACAATGCAATCCGAATAGGGTTTGTTGTAATAAATTGGCTATTTGTGAATGCTGCAAAGAAGCCAAACACTACTGCCGCCGTAAACCCTTTAGTGTATGTGAATCAAATCCACCATTTTACTTAATGTTTTTAATACGACAAACCCCAAATTTTCTCACATTTTAGTGATCAGGATTCAGTGAACTTTTGTTAAGTACAGTAAGTGTAACTCACTTGATCATGGACTTCCTTTTCCATGATGTAAGTTCTTTTTGGTTTTTTAATAATTTGTTAAAAAGGCAAACATTTTCCTAAGTGTAAATTCCCATTGCTTTGCCACTTTCCGTTCTTCTTGCTTAAAGCTTTAGAAAAGGGATCCAAATTTGCTAGAGATAATTAAAAGTAAGGATATTATTGGCCCTGAAACGTTTTTTTCTCCATGAATTGATGTAAATCTAAAAAAAAATATTAAATATATCATAATCTAAAAATAATTATAAAAAGTACTTTTTTTTGCTACTTAAAAAAGTAATTGTTAATTACAATTACAGTGGATTATTAATAGCTTTCCATAATTTAAAAAAGTTAAATATTAAATTTTCCATATCTCTCCATAATAAAAAATAATTGAATGAGTAAAAGGAATACTTATTAAAAAATTATTATACTATATATTAAGGGTACTTTTAAAATTTAATAATTAAATTTTTGAGTTCGTACTTTTATATAGTATAGTTAAGATAGTAAGATAGTAAGATAAAATAAGATAAGATAAGGTATAATTTTTGTTATCTAACTAGATGTCTAATTAACAAAGATCACTTCCTAAAATTTTTGATCCCATAGTGAAGTGCGACTGTGTGGGTCTTATACCTATACCTAGTTTATTATAATTCACCTTGTTTTTTGTGTGTGACTAGGTCAAATTTATTTTCTAAATGTTTAATCTTGAATGTGCTAAAATTAGTCCATCGCACAGCGCATCACACGCGGGCATCGAGCAAAGTCTCCCGATAGTCGCTTTCCTTCGATATATTGCATTTCCAAAACTTATCTATGCTAAAATAAAATCATGGGCATAAGACCATCCTATATACATACAAGCAACGGTGCCAGCCGTAACAATCTACCCCCAAAGACAAAATTAGAATCAATGTGGTCAATTTCGAGTTCCCGTATAATCTGTTTGGAAGAGTCAAATCAAACTAGAGTTTGAGTTGAACTCTGTTAAGTTCATTGCTTTGTTTAGATATATTTAATCAAATTGATTAACCATATAAGGTTACATCTTTAGATTAACAGGGATATATAGCTTCCATAATTATATCAGCTGATTTTTAGAAGTCTACCGGAGTTGATCGAAATAAATCCAATATTCTCAATCCAACTCTCGTTCAGCTTCATGTACCCGAAGTTAAGCATATGCCATATGCTTGGGTTCGGCCTGCCTTGATCATTTGCTTTCCTTTACCATATTGGATTTGGAAGTGGCTTACAAAACTAATCAATGCTTAAATAAAACTTGGGCTTAATTAATTAATTTAAGACCCATAATTAAGCCCCCTATATAAGCAAGGTGCCAGCCGTAAAAATCTGTCCCCGAAGAAATAAACTTTTAAAAGTTAAAAGTAGGCCCAACAAGAAGTACTTCGTGTCTTGTCATACTAGGATTAGGATTACATTATTTCCTAAAAAAAAAAGGATTAGGATTACATTAGGGTTCCATCATCTATGCTTATCTATATAAACCTGATATTGATCACTCACATCACCAAAGCCGACAGAGAGTGAAAAAAAAAAAAAACTAAAGATGAGTGATTCTTTTGATTTCAAAGAGATGAAATCGGTTTTCCCAGATTGGGGTAATATCCCATGTGATGTTCTGTGTTGCATCGCAAGCAAAACTCATCCCTCAGTGCAAGATTTTGTTCGGATGGGTGCGGTGTGTAGATCATGGCAAAATTCTCTCAAACATCTTAAGCCAAAATTCCCTATATGTTTGATGCTTACAGAGACATCAGAAGACGACAACGATAACAGGAGATGCTTCGTCACGGCTTCAGAAGAGAAAGTGATGGAGTTTGGATTATCGGAGATTCGAAATAGGAGATGTTGGGGCACCCCTTTCGGTTGGATTGCTACCTACGGCCTTGATGATCAGATTGGTCTGTTCAATCCTTTAACTAAAGACTATCTTTCCCTTCCTCCTGCAGGGCACAACCTCAAAACCGACGACAGTCAATCGGGTTTAGATTTTATATATAAGGTGTTTTTATCTTCAACCCCTACCTCACCAGATTGTATTGTTATGGTAATTTATTCGGAAACGAATAAATTGGCATTTGCAAAGCCAGGTGATCAACAGTGGACCTCAATCGAATCTCCAGAATATATATCAGATGTCACTTATTTTAACCGCCAGTTTTTTGTGGTGAAATTTACTGGTGACCTTCTTATATGTCAAGGCTTGGAAGGATCGTCCCCGAAGGCCATAGAATTTGCGAGCCGACCGACCCAACTCAATCCTCTCAACCCTAAATACATTGTTGATTTGGGTGGTCATCTTTGTATGATATCTCGCTATATTAGAGAGTATGAGTATTGTAATGAGGATGGTGAGCTAGAGATTGAAAGTTTGTATCAAACAGACCAATTTAAGATGGCGAAGCTGGATATGCATACTAGGAATTGGGAGATTGTTTTGTCTTTGGGTGATCGATCATTGTTTCTTGGGACTTGCTGCACTTTCTCTGTCTTGGCTGCTGACTATCTTGCTTGCACCTCCAATTGCATTTACTTCACAGAAGAGCGATCTGATCTTTATAATGAGATTTACGGTGGTGGCTTTGATACAGGCATCTTCTGTTGTGATAATAAGGAGATCCTCCGCCTACCTGACGGGGACGACGAATTATATCTTTCTAAGATCACCCCACCACTTTGGATCCATCCAACTAATTCTCACTAACAACAAAGTGTATCTATATATTTAATTTCATGTTTAATTTGCTATTGAATATTGTTGCAATCGGATTTTGCAAATTTGATATTGAATATTGTTGCAATGGGATTTTGCAAATTTGGCTAATCAAAAGATCAAACTTGTATAAAAGAAAGTAATCTCATGAACCTTTACACTACATGATATGCAAAATGAAAGAGAAAATCAAAAATTAAGAAAATAGTACTATTATCATCCAAACAATGTGCAATTCTGCTCAATCCATTGCATTTTGACAAGCATGTCTTGGTCTGGGTTGCGTTCGACGGCGCCTTTGGTCCACACGAAAAGGAAGGAATTGCATCTTTGACAAGCATGTCTTGGTCGCGAAAAGGAAGGAATTGCATCTTTGACAAGCATGTCTTGGTCTGGGTTCGACGGACAATTGCATCTTTGACAAGCATGTCTTGGTCTGGATTCGACGGCGTTGATCCACGCGAAAAGGAAAGAACGGGTCGTGGGAGTCCAAAAATGAAAAAATAGTGGAACTGGGTCACCCACTCGCAGTTGGGGTCACCCGGGGCTAGGTAGCCTTTCTCTATGCTTACTGATGTTGCCCACTTGTGGCTGAGGTCACCCAGGGCTGGGTTGCCTCTCTTCCAAATTTTTGACACCATTATTCAAATCACCTCTATGTAAGGAAAATAAGAAAAATTATACCATCTACTGTCAATTAAACCTGTTCATGCCCGGGTCGGGCCTAACCTTAAGATTAATGCCATTAGTATGTTGCCCAAGCCCGACCCATTTATAAAACGGACTTCAAATTTTTGTCCAAGCATGGCCCATTTATCAGATACTAAGATCAAGACCCGTCCAAAAGCCCGTATAATATTTTTTTAATAATTATTTTTAAGAATTAAACTATATTAATTTATTATATGATTATAATTGTAAACCTAAAATATTATATATTCTAGCTATAATATACTACCCTTATTGACAATAAGATTTTCTACATTTATTACTCATCTTTTTCTTATTTAAGATAAGGTGCACGTATAAATTATATGTAATATATATTATATATCAACAAATAAAAATTAAAAAGAAGCATATTTCCTTAATCGAGTCGGGCCGGGCATGGGCTTGCTCTTATACCCAAATGGGCTTAAAATTCTTGTCAAATCCTTTAAAATATCGGGCGGGCTTACAGGCTTGGGCGGGTAGCCCGGCCCTTGAACAACTCTACTGTCAATGGAGTTTAGCAGTTTAGCTGACTACATGCGGGGTCTAAGGGTTGACATGTGTCCTTTAGGGAATAGTTTTGAATTTTAAAAACAAAATTAATTCAGAAAATGGATATGTGTCAACTCTACAACCCGCTTGTGAAGTCCAAAATTTACATTGTCTATGTATCAAAAAATTAAAAACAAGCATATTTCCTTAATCGAGTCGGGCCCGGGCCCGAGCTTGGGCTTGCTCTTATACCCAAATGGGCTTAAAATTCTTGTCCAAACCCTTTAAAATATCGGGCGGACTTACAGGCTTGGGCGGGTAGCCCGACCCTTGAATAGCTCTACTGTCAATGGAGTTTAGCAGTTTAGCTAACTACACATGTGGGGTCTAAGGGTTACCATGTGTCCTTTAGGGAATAGTGTTGAATTTTAAAAACAAAATTAATTCAGAAAATGGGTATGTGTCAACTCTCCAGCCCGCTTGTGGAGCCCAAAATTTACATTGTCTGTGTATCAAATAATCATCCATAAACTAACATAAAGTGGAACAATCATAAGTAAAACAACAAGAGAAATTGGGGTGCCTCCTAATTAGCGCTTTTCTTTAATGTCTTTGGCTAAACCTTTCCATTCTCAATTCTTCGAGGAGGATCTTTCCACCTTAAAGCAAAAGGCAAATATGATTAAAATTCAAAAAATTGCAAATATAAGAAAAAAAAATTAAAGAGATATGGAAAAAAGTCGCCAATTTTGCTTAGAAGAACTCCATGAATGGCTAGTAAAACCAATGCCCTTGTTGTTGCTGTGGTGGGTTTGTGCAAGAGTTTTTTCGAGTGAAAGAAATTGACTTTAGACTCCTCTTGCATTCTCAGCATCTTGGCAACTTTGCGAAACTGGCAGGCATCATCATTCTTAAAGAATGGCTCCATTGTCACCTATTCGTCATATGAATCACTATTGAAGCACCCAAACTTCAAAAACTTCTCAATTCCTAGAAAATCTTGATTCTCACATCTCAAAATCTCAATTGGAGGGGATTTATCAACCATATTATAGCTTAGGATGCGAAGTTTCTACTTAAAGTTGGGTCGGGAAGGAGTCCAGGTTGATCCGCTAAAGAAGTTCTATCTTCAAGTTCATCTAGACAAGTTGTTGTTTCACAAAATTGAGGTCAATATTCCACTATTGGATGCACCATTCAAAAAATTCCCAAGTATGCGAAGTTAATTTCTTAAGGAGCTATGCACCAACAAGAAGCGTTTGCAAGGTAAGATTTTTGTTGAAGAAAGCATCACTGCTATAATTCAAAAGGAATTACCCCCAAAGCTAAATGATCCAGTTATGTTTTCTATCTCATGCTCAATTAAATAAGGTATGGTAAAGAATGCTATGTTTGACTTAGGTGCTTATTTAAGTGTTATGCCTTATTCTACTTATATTGATTTGAATCTTGGACCATTGAAATCTACTGACGTTATGCTCCAGTTAGCCGATAGATCTTTAGTAAATCCTGAAGGAATTCTTGAGAACGTGTTAATCAAAGTTCAACACTTAATATTCCCAGTGATATTTATGTGTTGGAGATGGAGGAAGATGATTCTAAAAATCATTGCCCTTTATTGCTTGGAAGACCATTCCTCAAGGCTGCACACACATAAATTGATGTCTTTAATGGATCTTTGACTATGGAAATTGATGGAGATATAATAAGTTTTCAAGGCTTAAAATCACCACCAAATTCTATGGATCCATCTTTTGAAATCAATTCCATCAACATGGAGAAATCAATTGAAGATGATGAAAGTGGAAAGAAACTTACTTTCATTGGGAAAATCAAAGAATTTTTGGAACCTATGGTGGAGAAATTGAATTTTTCCTACCATCTCAAAGAGTGAATTTGAGTAAAGTCTAGCTCAAAGACTCTAAACAAATTAAGCGCTTAATGGGAGGGAACCCATGCTAACTAATAACTAACTACTTTTTTTCTTTTAATTTTTGTTTTTGCATTTAGGAAAAGTTCAAGTTTCATGCTATTGCTTTGAAAAATTGGAATTGGAGAAGCAATTCACGATTGGAAGAGGAATTGAACTCGCCATCAAATAAGCTTCCTCAATCCCTAATCTTTTTAATTTTACTTAGCTTTAATTTATTGCAATTTTTGCTATGCTTGTTACTATGATTTTTAGCTTAATTAAATTAAATTGATTTTTGCTTTGCATGCTATTTTTACTTAAATCTATTTTTTATTTAGTTTAGTTGCATTTGCATATATAGAATGAAATCAATATCTCCCATTGTTCAAAAGTAAATCGTGATCAAATAGAGTACTTTGAGAGTTTTAAGAGACCAATTTTGGATGAAATTTATTGATTTTCAAAGAAATTGATTATGTTGGAAGTGAAGACTTTGAGTTTAAGTGACCAATTTTGAATTTAGAATTTTGGAAATATATGAAATTGAAGGTAGAAAGATCAAGGAAGAAGTGAAGAAGCAAAGCCAAGCCAAATGAAGCCCATCGTGTATGACATAGGCGGTGGAAAAATATAAGTCCCAAACCCGATAGGATTATCCGGCCAAATACTTTCCTCAATGATGAAGCCGAGACATAGTATAGAGCTAGAGTTAAGACACCCATTGCTGTAGAGAATTATCTGGCCAAAGTTATTGATGCTAGTTTGGGAATTTATCAACTTTTTAATGTTTGTGGTTGGAAAAGTTTACTTGAATTGAAAGGTGATTTCTATCCCAATTTGGTCAAGGAATTTTATGCTAATATGGAAAAACAAATCAAGCCAGAAAATCTGCTGCGCTCTGTAAGAAAAATCACCTCTGCTTAATCAACGAACTCAATGTTATGGGAAAAGGAAAACAAGAGAGACTCAAACGTAAGAAAGAGGCTGGACCCTTCTACTGCAAGCTTTGTGACAATGGCCGGCCGTTCGACATTAAGGATGGACTTACTGCTCACTTCAACAATCTACACAAGCGACATGGAGCGGTCAGCAAAAGGTTCAGTTCGGGAGAAACCAAGATGACGAAGATGAGGAGGATGCCGATCAGTTGGATCCTAATTGTAATTGATCATCGGAGAGCGCCACTCTTCACTGGAAGAGTAAGAAACTACTCCTTCTCATATGCTCTTGTTTTTATATATGCTTCTGATTTCTTTACATTTAACTTATTATAAATTCTTATTCTTAGGTGGTTACTGTGCTCTTTGATCGAACATTTGGAGGACAGAAGGTTTCGTTTTCATTTTATTCTAAATTGTTTTTGGGAGTAGGATTTTGGTCACCACCATTAGTGGATTTGCACGATATTACTCTTGGGATGAACTTAGGCTTTTGCTTTCTAGCTATGGAGAGTTGGGATGTTCTTGGAAGGATTGAAGAGGCAAAGGAAGTGGGAATGACAGTGTTAGAAGTAGTTGTGGTGGATGATGGTAAAAGAGACGAAGCCATTTTTTTAGTATGATGAAGATTGTGAGAGCTTTGCATAACTTTTATAACCAACTAAAAGTTAGCCACCCCACATGTCAAACAATAAACCAAGCAAAATATCAAGCAAAAAAAGCATCAAAGTATTAACTCTGATTAAGAGATATTGCATTTGAATTAAAGTATAAATTGTTTTCTTTGAAAATAAAAGCTGCGTGTCAATTTCTTATTTGCTCACACGCTTTTTTCTATGGTGTAACTCACGCTCCGTTTGTATTAACATAATGAACCTATTTGAGCATTCCCGAAAAGTTGGGACCCTTATTTGGCCTGTTTTAAAGTTCGTGCTCTTATTTGAGATTTATGGCAAAGTTTAAGGACCTATTTGAAATTTCAACCAAGAGGAAAGTGTATATAATTTTTCATTTTTTCGAGTGAAAGTGCTTAATGCTTTTAACCAAGATCTCAGGTATGAGATTGGATTAATTTTAGATAGAAATTAAAATTGAAAAAACCATATCGGTTTACTATTTTATGTCATGATATCATTATGACTCAAAAGAAAATAGATGTTGGAACTTACTTTTTTTTGGGGGGATTAACTCTTGGTTGAGCAAGAATTCTAGCTTGACCTTGTAATTTCAATTCTCTGACTTCATTGGCTAATTTTCCCATCTATTTAATAACAGTGTCAATGGTTGTCTTCACTAGATTGAATCGATTTTGAGCAATCTTTTGAAAATCAAATTGCGATAAGGCAATTCGAGTAACTATGTCTTCCAATCTTGATGATTCACCTTGCGGCTTTTGAGGGAATGGGGGTCTTTATTGAGTAAATTGTTGTCTTGGCTGAGCATGGATTGATCTCTCCAACAGAAATTGGGGTGATCTCTCCCTCTAGGAGTGCAGGTTGTCGAAAAAGGATTATACATCCTCTCTCCTGATTGCTGAGTGTAAACAGAATTGACTTCTCCAACTTCGTCTTCGAAAAGAGTTGGGCAAGCATCAGTGTAATGCGTGTCCAAAAAACAAATTCCACAGTGTTTAGGAACATGATCGTGTCGTCTATGACCATAAAAATAATTCCCACAAATAACTAACTAGAATAGCTAGGGCAAGTAGGGGTCGAATCCCACAGAGAAGGTTTATGTGATGAACAATTAAAAGATAGAAAGATCTTTTCCAAAAATCGATTAGAAAACAGGGGATTGAATAAATCAATTATAAAGAAAACAATTAAACTAAAAATCAAAGCAAAGCAAATCAAATCTAAATCTAAAGCAGATTATAAAGCAAATTAATAAAGCAGATTAATAAAGCAAACAATAATTAAAAAGCATACTTCTTCACCAGTGGTATCCTTCAATCAAATTAACTATGGATCCTAGATTTAGAAGGTGAATTTCGCATCTTATTCTTGACTGACAACTGATATAGGTTTCCCAACATGTATTTTAGATAAGAGGCAGATTAGAGCTGCAGTTATCCCTATTATTCCTTCAGCGATCGATTACTTTCTTAGGGCTTAAAGATCACTTGAGAACAAAGCATTAAGAACAGTTAATTTTACACACATGCCTACGAATAGAACCATACGAAGAGAAATTTCTCGCCCTCCGGTAGACAAATACCCATTAAGCAGCGATTAAACAAACCTAATTTGCTACATACAATCAAACTTGAGTGATTAATTCTAAGTATGATCTAGCCATAGATCTTCCTCTTACATCCTTAGTAGCCACATAATTCAGATAAGATTCAGAATCATAAAATTATTCTAGGGTTTTGACTACTATCATCAAGAACTTAACACAAAATTATAAGTATAGAAATCTCACCATAATTAATTGATTGAATTCACCAAAGGATCAGAAGTATTAAGGATTTAGCTACTCATGGATTTTAAATCCATGAGAGACATAAGAATACTTACAGGACTGGGAGAGGCGGAATCTCCCCTTTGAAACCCTAGGGACGTCGCACCCCTCTATGGCTAGAGAGGGTGTCGACTTCTCCCCTTCTAAAACTAGAGAAAAAAACCTAAAAACTAAAGAAAGGTAGAAAAAGAGAATAAACTAAATCTTTGATGTGTAAAAGTATGTGTCTAATGTGTGATTTGTGATACAGGAGGTGGCTATTTATAGTGGAGAATAAGGATAGGACGGTTTAGGCTCTTCTTGGAGTCCAAGTAGGATTAGGTGTCATCCTAGAGTAGTCTCCAAGTCAAAAGAGGACTTCTAGAATTTCCTGGAAATTTCCTGGAATTGAGCAGGAACTTCGACTTCAGTTTCGGGCTTGAAGATGGCAGATCTGGGCTTTGCACTTCAAAAGAAAGTTGTAGAGCTCGGAGTTAGCTTTCCAACGGCTACTCATGGGCTTAAAACGAACATCTGAGCAGAAAGTTATGGCCTTTCTACGAAGACTGCGCTGAAATCGGGCTAATTTCGCAAATCTACGGGATTAATGCGGGATTTGGATATTCTTTTGGATATGGGGCCTATTAATTGAGATTTAAACTCCAATTATAGGTTTATATGGGCTGAGTATATTCCCATATAAATAATCCAAAAATCCTCAACTTCAGGGCTTCATCTGAGCTTGTCTTCAATCCTTAATAAATTAAGCTCCAAATCTTCAATTTTGCTTCTTGAATTAATTCTTCAAATCTTCAAAATATCTTCAATCACGAACTTCGAATCTTCAAATCTTCATTCCAAATGGCTAAATCCATAGTTGAGTAAAAAGTCTCCAAAATAGCTCCAAAAAGAGTGAAAAACAATAAGTTTTCACTTTTCTTGTCTTCAGGACCTAAAAACACAAATACTAACAAAACAGGGTAAAAACACATATAAAAATAGCAAAAAGTATATAAAAATAGCTATAAAAACATGCATAATTTGAGCTCGATCAGAACACTTGGAGTAACCTTTGCTTCCATTAGCTGGGCTAATTTTTCAAGTTGAAGATTAATTAAATCCAATCTTTGTTTAATACTCGTCATACGAATTGATGATTAAGAAATTTCATTGACCTTTCTTACTCTAGCATCTCTGTATCCAGATTGCTGAGCGCTAGCTGCCATACTTTCAATCAGTGTGTTAGCTCCTTCTGCAGTCTTATCTAGCAGCGATCGTCCACTAGTAGCATCAATCACATGTTTTTCAATGTCAAATAAGCCTTCATAGAAATATTGTACAAGTAAATGAGACTCAATTCCATGGTGCGGGCATGAAGCAACAAGTCTATTGAATCTTTCCCTATATTCATATAAGCTTTCATCAGGATTTTGCCCAATTCCACTGATCTCCTTTCTGATGTTGGAAACCTTTGTGTGCAAGAAATACTTCTTTATCAATATTCCATTATTGGATGTCATTCTACAAATTCACAAGTATGCGAAGTTTCTTAAGGAGCTATGCACCAATAAGAAGTGTTTGCAAAGTAAGATTTCTGTTGGAGAAAGCATCTCTAGCTATAATTCAAAAGGAATTACCCCCAAAGCTAAAGGATCCGGGTATGTTTTCTATATCATGCTCAATTGGAAAAGGTATGATAAAGAATGTCATGTTAGACTTAGGTGCTTCTTTAAGTGTTATGCGTTTATTGCTTGGAAGACCATTCCTGAAGACTGCACACACAGAAATTGATGTCTTTAAAATGAATCTTTGAGTATGTAAAATGATGGAGATAAAATAAGTTTTCAAGGCTTAAAATCACCACCAAATTCTATGGATCCATCTTTTGAAATCAATTCCATCGACATGGAGAAATCAATTGAAGATGATGAAAATGGAAAGAAGCTTACTTTGATTGGGAAAGTTAAAGAATTTTTGGAACCTATGGTGGAGAAATTTAATTTTTCCTACCATCTCAAAGAGTGAATTTGAGCAAAGTCTAGTTCAAAGACTCTAAACAAAGCGCTTAAGGGGAGGCAACCCATGCTAACTAATAACTAACTATTTTCTTTCTTTTTAATTTTTGTTTTTGCATTTAGGAAAAATTCTCAAGTTTGATGCTTGCTTTGAAAAATTGAAATTGGAGAAGCAATTCACAATTGGAAGAGCAATTGAACTCGCCATTGAATAAGCTTCCTCAATCCCTAATCTTTTTAATTCTACTTGCTTTAATTTATTGCAATTTTTTTTATGCTTGATTGCTATGATTTTTAGCTTAACTAAATTAAATTGATTTTTGCTTTGCATGCTAGTTTTACTTAAATCTATTTTTGCATTTAGTTTAGTTGCATTTGCATATATCATATATGGAATGAAATCAATATCTCCCATTATTCAAGAGTAAATCGTGATAAAAAAAATTGAGTACTTTGAGATTTTTAAGAGACCAATTTTGGATGAAATTTATTGATTTTCAAAGAAATTGATTATGTTGGAAGTGAAGACTTTGAGTTTAAGTGACCAATTTTGGATTTGGAGTGTTTGAAATATATGAAATTGAAGCTAGAAAGATCAAGGAAGAAGTGAAGAAGCAAAGCCAAGCCAAATGGCATAGGCGGTGGGAAAATATAAGTCCCAAACCCGATAGGATTATCCGGCCAAATACTTTCCTCAATGATGAAAACGAGACATGGTATAGAGTTAGAGTTAAAACATCCATTGTTGTAGAGAATTATCCGGCCAAAGATATTGATGCTAGTTTGAGAATTTCTCAACTTTTTAATATTTGTGGTTGGAAAAGTTTGTTTGAATTGAAAGGTGATTTCTATCCCAATTTGGTCAAGGAATTTTATGCTATCATGGATAAGTATGGACCTCGATGATCTTACAAATGCCCCTAGCCCTTTACCTACAGATCAAAGGGATCAATAAAGTGGCTGTGGCAGCTGCTGGTTCAGCATTAAAATTAGATGGATCTTACACGACAAAGGTTTGGCCATAGATTGTACGCTTACAATAGTGTGAGATAATCTGGTGTCATTGCCACTTTTGTCATTGCCGCAAAAATACTGAACTTACAATTCAAAGTCTAATCCATATATATTGTCTTAGTTCCTCCTTTTTTGGTTATTCTGTAAATACTTACTTTTGGTGGAAATCTGAAAAAAATGAGTTTTCACCAAAAAAAAAAAATAAAAATGAGCAGAATGCAAGGTTTTCATGAAATTATTGCAAGCAATTGCTTTCCTTGCAATGCAACTTGTAAATGAAACCTTCATTTCTGACATTTCTTTATGTGATGAAAAATGGTTCAAAGTTTGCCACATGATCTTAAATATCGCACTTGATGTTAATAAGTGCTTTGGAATTTTGGATGAGTGAATTAACTCATGGTCTAGTGGCGAAATGAGAAAGCTGGCAGAAAATTTACAAGAGATGTTAAAAGATAGAAACAAAGTTTATTGGAACCCATGTGCTAATTTTCAATCTGTCTGTACAAAATGTATATGTAATGCAAATTCCAAGTTACAAAAATTAAGAAGGAACCGAGTATGAACCAGTCGGCTCATTACACCATCGAAAAAGACATTTAACGTTGTATTGTACTCAACTGTTAAAGAAGACTATTATGTTGCTCTTAGCAATTTCAGAAGTTTAAAACAACACTAACTTAAAACTGTCATATCTTAGATTGCAAAACTAGCAGCTTGCATTAATATGGTATGATTCCCTTCTCCCTCATAAAATACAAAGCAATAGCAAGTAGTAGTACGAATAATATGATCAACCAGCTCATTCCACCTGCAAAATTGGAGTTAGAAGAAAGATTGAGCTTTTTTTATGTAATAAATTTCTGAAGTCTACAATATTGCAATTGGCCAAACAGAGTAAGAATTTCTTTGATTGTATTATGGTTTATGATTGTTCTCCTACTGTGTGCGTGTGTATGTGTGACAAATAAAAAAAGCAGAAAATCCCGAAGAGCGGAGTACATACCGCTTTTCTTCTGGTCCTTGATTAGTGTCACCCTAGCGCTTGAGTCCAATGATGCAGAGATCAAAGCCCTGTATTCAAAATTGCATTGCTTAATATTCATCCTTAGACAGGGTACTGTGGCATAAACAGTTTGCTGATAACAAGTTAGAATGCAAATATGTGTTGATGTACAACCTTGAACCGTTGGAGAATGTTAATGCTGTAACCAAACCAAGGTGAGCTTTCTTGACCATCATTTGAACCCGCATATTTGAAGAATTTATGATAAATAGGTCTCCGCCAACCGTTCCACTGCATGTGAACAAGGTAAAGTAAGATTTATAATTTTCTGAATGCAAAGGGATCTAGCAAACATCAGTAGTTGAAAGTGCATTTAACACCATAAATAAATATTCACCATCAAATATAAAAATGGAAGTGCAAAACAGACAGGATAATCATCTGATGCAGTCAGCAGAACCAGGAAGGTCTTAAGAGGAATGAAATTTATTGTAGCCTAACTTTATAGATCATAAATATCATCTTCTGATAGCACAATAAAGGAGTAAAGCTCACAATGGATCTTAAATCTTAATCACTTATACTGAACTATAAAGTATTTTCCAAGAGAAGACAACAAAATTGAAGGCAACAGTTAATAATTCTTACACTGCAAGGAACTTCCCATCAGCTGAGACATTAAATGCAGAGATAGCTTCGCGGACTACTCTATTTGAGCGCATTCTCTTCCATGTGGTTGTGTTCCATGTTATAATGCTTCCACCGTTGTCTGTCCAAATGAAGTTATAATGGTAAATTTGCAGGCTAAAATCAAGGTTTTAGAAAAGTACAGCACTAAATTCTAACAATACCTGTGACTGCAGCAACATACAGAACTGAATTCTTATCATTAGTTTGAGAAAATCTGCTGAAGGCAAAAACCTCATCCTGGAGAAGACATAAACAGAGTAAATCAGCTCAAACTCAAAGTATGTATAAGAATGATAACTCAAATCACCAAAAAAGCTTGACAGTTTTCTTATCCTTTTACTATCTGCCAGAGCTAATTTGATGAATTATTTGATGCCTAGAAATTTGATTAACACTTCATTACTTCATTTACAAAAACAGAGAGAGAAAGAGGTATGCACATAAAGCTAATAATCTGGACAACTCTCCTCAATAGTTTAGAAGCTAGAATTAATACCATAAGTTGTACTATATACAGAAAAGTTTCACTTGTTAAGAGATTTGATTCCATCACTCACATTCCCCTTTGCCAGAGAAGCTACAACTTTCAATGACGTTACATCCCAAATTCTACAAAGGCCACCTCCCAATGAGACGAGAAATTTTCCATCACAGCTGCAATATAAATAGTAAAAATATCAGCGCAAACATGATTACCAATGAGAGGAAGTTTGCTCCATCCAAAGTTTAAGTATAAGCGGGGGAAACTAAAGGGTTTTGTAGGTTCATCAAAATCCATATAAACATAATCCCAGTGGCACATACCTAAAATCCAAGTCCTTAACAGAAGAATGAGCTTGGGCTTCATTAAGAATTATTTCCATGCTAGGCCACTTGAAAACCCTTAAATTGCCATCCTGCACTGCATCAAAATCAGAGAATCATATGGCATATTGCAGCTGAAATGAAAAAGGTATAATGCATTAGGCAGAAGTTGGTGAAAATTCAATAAGGGAAACATAACATACAAAAATAGTAAAGTTGGCTCCAAGAAACCCTCATTCTTGTTAATTATGACCAGCTTTGAAGCTGTAGAAACCCACATGCAGAACCTATTACTCACACCAAAAAAAGACAAGTAGAATCTATAGTACTAAAAAGGTACAGAATAAAGGTCATAAAATAGTTGCATATTTGGGTGGGTGCCTTCTGATATCTTCATTTCCATTTTTCTCTCTCTCCCTCTCCATGTCAAGAGAAAATCATGTTTATATTCCAGCATCACACTATATCCCCAAAACCCAAGTTGAACCATAAAGACAACTTCACTGCATAAACTGATTCATCATGTGACAATACAAACAGCATATGCTCTTTAGTTTTACAGGAAAATGTACAGCTTGGCTTGACCATCACTGTGGGGGCATATAGCGAGAACCATAGTTTTTTGTCAACATTCATACCGAAAAATCATGCAACATATTTATTCAAATAAACTTTTTAAAAAATGAAAGGGATGCTCTACCTCGCCACCAGCAGCTAGTATGGAACCCTCACTGTCAAATCTCAGGGCTAATTGTTGTCCAACATCCTCTAACTCAGTCAGAACTTTTTCTGACGCCTTGACACCCAGTTTGTGGACTTCATCAACCTCGCGTTCTTCCCACTCAAACAACCTGAAGAAGAAAAACAATGAGATTTGATACTGTGTAAACAACTAATAGCAACGCCAGAAGTAACTGTGCAACATAATTCTAATGCAAATGTATGTTAGAAGAACTAAGTCAGCTGGAAAGGAGCTCATGAGGGACACACAATCAGAACCAACGGTTTGCAGCACATATCAGACATGATATTCGTCCCTGATCGTCAAAAAATTATCTTGGTGTACATGTAGTTATATGTTTGAAAGTACATTTCCCACTTCAGAACTGTATAAATTCCTTGACTCTATGCTAGCACCACTTCAGGTATACCTTCATAATGTGGTCTCCATAATGTACTATTACCCTTCTCTTCAATCCAATTATTAAACTAAAGCGGGCAGATTTGAGTCCTACAAGGATTTATCCAAGTTCACATTTTCCCTATCAAATTAAGTTCTCTGTGCTAAGTCTAAAATATTTAATAAGAGATTCTAAAGGAAATGAGCAAAAAATGGAAAAAAAAAATTTTAAACCTGCAACTCTGCTGCAATGCACAGATAACGCCATCTCCACGCGGATGAACAGTCATTCGGTAAGGCAAATCAGAATCTGTTTTCAGCTTAAACACCTTCAATTTAAAAAAAAAATACAAGAAATTATCAGAGCATATTCCATCAGAAATGGAACGACAATCACAATTTGAGGACATTTCCTTGATTCAAAGTTACTAATCTACAAGATCTAAATTTGATAACTTTTTAGATTCGTAACCAATAAGATCCATTAAATTAAAAAAATTTTATAATTGACAATTCTTCAAATCTACTCACAGGTTGATCAGAAAGAGAATTGGAGGCCAAATCAACGTGGGAGACGACAAATGCATTGGGGATGCCGCTACGGCCTTCACCACCACCGCCAGCTAAAACGACGTAGTTTCGTGAGGCACTAATCTCATCGTCTTCGGACTGAGTTGGACCTTTGTCGTCTTCTTCTTCTTCATTTTTTTCTTTCGATGCCAGCTTTGACCTGATGTAATTGTAAGGCACCCAACCCGCCCCGTAAAACGGAACGCCGTACTTCTGGAGATCGGCGGCGGTGTCTGAGCTGTTGCTATTCGTCATGATTTCTTCAATTCCAGTGCTTTCTGGTATGCTCTATCGATGCCGAAACCGAACTGAGCTCAGCAGCAGAGAAGGTTTGGCCTTATGCGTTGCGTTGCGCATATGCTGCTTATAAATAAAATAGTGTGTATGTGGTTTTATAATATTTTACTTACGCTTACCCCATCGAGCTAATGGTCAGGTGCCACGTCGAAAGGGAAACTGAAAAAGGTAGAAACTTGGGATATTCTCATTTTTGTTCTCTAACTTTATACAAACTGCGATTCACTCCTTCAAATTTTCTAAATTTTAAGAAATGGAGCGCCTTTTGCTCTTGTTCACTACCAGACATGAGACAACAACATCTATGAAATGGAAGTTGGGTTCTTTCTAATTTACTCACCGGCCAAAATCCAAGCTTTTCACCTTTTTTCTAATAATATTTCGATTTTTTAACTCTTATTTCCACCGAAAGCAGTCAGGAATTATATCAATTCAGTTCAAAAAGGTTAGCTTTCTTTTGCTTCTTCTCAGTTTATTCTGCATTTCCTCTCATCCCTGATTTTAGGTAAAATCCCATGATTTTTATATTTGTTTCTTGTTTATTAATCCAAATTTTGTTTGATTTATCTGAACCAATAAAAAACATTCATTGTAGAGGTTAGAATGTAATTTCAGCATGTCATGAATTCATATTCTTAGCCGGTAGATAGGAGAAATTCCAAGAGAGAAGGGTTTGGAACCCTTTTATTAAATCCCTTTTAATAAACTCTGTTAACTATAATCTGGGTTCTTTGATTCATTTTGATTACTGTTGTTAGAAATCCATTCAAAGTTAAGAATAAAAGAAACTTAGTTCTAGTAAGTGTTTAACTTGCTATGTTGTGATCTGAATTATGCTTGATCTTTCATCTTTTTCATACTTTTGGCAATTTGTACATTAGTGATTTTTGTTTTGTTTGTTTTGAACTTGTTAGATGGAAAATGAGCAGCGAGAAGAGTGTGTTGTTAGGGATCGGATTAGTGAGTTACCTGATGAAATTCTATTTACGATTCTTTCCTTTTTGACCGTTAAGGAGGTAGCAAGGATATGCTTTCTTTCGAAGAGGTTGAAAAGTTTGTGGCCAAATATTGTTAATTTGAACTTTGATGATTCAGACACATTATGCGAGCTTCGGAGGGATGGTAATTTGAGGAAAAAGAAGAGGTCTTGGTTTATAAACTGGGTGAACCACATCCTGGAGTTGCATAATGGTTCTACTATAAATGAATTTAGAGTTCGTTTTGATTTGGATTGGACTTGTAGACATGATATTGATAGCTGGTTTCATTTTGCAATATCTAAGAGGGTTCAGAAGCTTGAGTTGGACTTTGAAGAGGTGGCAGAAAAAACTCGGCCGCCAGGTTTAAGATCCTATTCTTTAACAAAAAGTTGTTATGACTATATTAGAACTCCTCATGGTTTATCCTGCATTGGCTCGTTGACTTCTTTATCTTTGAGATTTGTCAAAGTGAGTGGTGAGGTACTCGAACACTTTCTTTCTCATTGTCCTCTTCTTGAAAAGTTAGTTGTTGAGTGGTCCAAAAATTTAGCGACTCTCAAAGTTGCTAGTCCATCACCTCTGCGGTTGAGATACTTGGAAATACGCTCTTGCCTCGCTTTGGAAAGTCTTGAGATTTCTGCACCAAATTTATTGTCTTTCAAGTATTATGGACAAAAGATAGCATTATGCATTGAAAATGCTCCACTTCTTGTGGATGTGCTTATAGGTGGAAATGTAGATGATGAACCAGCTTTTGCCTTTTGCCCCCTTTCAAGCTACCTTTGTCAGCTAGAGACTCTTACATTGGAGATAAGTGCCGTAAGTGTTTGCTATATCTAATTGTTTTCTTCTAATTAAGTTATAATTCTCTCTTGATCTCTCATTGTAATTTGTTTTGCAGTATAATATGACATTTCCGAATTTCCCTCAGTTGACAAATCTTAAGCACTTAACAGTGAGTGTGTATGGTGTATACGATGACGATCTTCTTGTCTTGACTTCTTTGATTGATGCATCTCCCTCCTTGAACAGACTCTCATTGGAGGTAATGTCATTATACATGCTCTTCTTGATTAGAAATGTCGTTTGTTTCTTCATTTACATTATTGACCAGATGGATGAAAGAATAATCATCATCCTTTATGCATATAGGCTGTAGCACAGTCTTTTTATAGGAGGCTGATCAAGTTACTTATTTGTCTTGTTTGTTGACTATTTGGTTTTCATTTTCCTTGAAAACTGGTGGAACTCTTGATGTATATATCTTTATTATTATCATCTCTTTATCTTTTTTAATTGTTTACTTCTTCTTTCTCCGCTTGTTCCTTTATGGTTATCTTATTATGTGGTCTTTAACATTTTGCAGTTAAGAATTTGGAGATCTTCTACATACAATCATGCACATAGTGCCAGTAATGTTACAGGAAAAGCAATTCCTAGTCTCAAAGAGGTGGAGGTGGTAGGGTTTAGAGGTTTTAAAATTGATGTGGATTTTGTTACATATTTACTTGAGCACGGCAAAATGATCGAGAAGATTACTATAAATTGTTGCCATCCAAGTTGGATTGGGCAAATATGGGCATTTGAGTCAATCAAAGAAAGAGAGAAGGCAAGAAACCATGCTCTACAACTCAAGTCGAAAGCACCTCCAACAGCTGATTTTGTAGTCGTATAAAGTTTAATATTGTGTCACTTAATGTCTATTTAGCATGAAGTCTCTGTGGAATGTGCAAGTCCTCTAAGGTAACATTTTAATTCTTTTTTGGTATGTTCTAGTGTTGCATTTTTAGAGCTCAAGTAGTTAATTCCGTGTACCCGTATAAGTAATAAGTAAATAAAGATTGCTGTCATTGTTCCTTTAGATTTGAACAACTGGATTTCTGACTCTTTTTCTTTTTTCGCAATCACTATGAAATAGATCAGCAATTTAATTACGCAAGATTTATGTGATTGAATTGACTTTTCTCAGGATACTATGTTCAGTAGTAAAATTATTATGTTTTTGCAAGCACACAACAAATGAAGACACTGGATATATCAGAAGCAGGGAAGCAGCTATGCACTAAGGTAAGCGGAGGAGGATAGTCAACAAGGAGAATGTGGAAAATCAGAATGGCTCGATTTTTTTTTTTTAATATTATGAAATACTTTAATATGCCCACTATAAGAACTTGGAATTATTATAGCTATATATGTCATGTTACATTCGTTATTCATACTGCATGATTTAATTGTTGGCCTTTTATTGTTGATGAAAGCGTAGCAACAGCCTCGCCTACTGTCAAGAACAAGCTGTCTGGTCTAATCAAATCGCCACCTTCATCCGACTTTTGCAATTTTGTCATCACTTCACCCAGAGGATTCACGAACACAAGCTGTGATGTCATAGAAGTTTCAGAATTTTGAGTATAGCAGATATATATGCAGCATAAGAACTAGTGTCAAAAATGTTTCTGCAGATTGGACACTTAATTACCTCGACATCCTTCTTTTCCATTGCTTTCTTCAGTTCTTTGAGGAGTGATACGCCACTCGTATCTATTGCACTCACCGCTGATGGTATAAAGAGCATGTTCATTAGTGTGTTTGTCCAATTGCAGATAATTTGCAGCATCTTTGATACTAAATTCATGATTGAGACACTTACCTGACATCTCCAAAATCACAAATCGAAGGCTTGACTGCTTTTTAAGATCTTCTTCTGCTTCATAGTCTTCAATCCATCTCAATATCCTTTGTGAGAGAAGACCAATCATCAAGGGTTAGAGATAGACATGATCAAGAAACAGGTAAGACATGATTTACTAACAAAGTTCTGTGAAATGATACCAACCTCTCATTCAGATATGTTGAATTAGCAAAGTTGATTGGAGCTTCTATGCTTAGTACAAGGAAACCGGGGATCTTCATAGCTTCCTTGTAATGGTGAAGATCGCGGAAAATATCTGACCCAGGGATGTTCCCCAGCATCACTGTCTTTGGCCTCGTAATTTGCATAAGGATCTTGAAAATGGATATTCCAACCTGGCCATAATACTCCCATAGCTTCAGTTTAATCATGACTAAAGAGATACTTTAGGGCTTGACTTGGGGATTTATATTTCTATCTCAAGGTGAGAGAAGAGAGAACTTACTGCAATGGCAAGACCATCTTGGACAGAGATGAAAATAACACCAAAAAATGCACACAACAACACCAGGAAATCAAATTTGTCAATTTTCCAAATTTGATAAGCTGCTGGAATGTCTATTAGGCCAATTACTGCCGTCACAATGATAGCTCCCAAAACAACATTCGGGGTATACTGGAATAAAGGCATGAGGAAGAGAAGGGTGACCATGACTGTGATCGACATTACTATGTTAGAAACTGCAGTTTTCGCTCCTGCATTATGATTCACAGCTGATCTGGAGAAGGCACCTGATATGAAAATTATGTTAGTTAGCTGCTTAGGAAGAAACTTGATGTATGATTAATTGTCTGCTGGAGTAGATGTCTACCTGTTGTGACATAGCAAGAAGTGGAGGAGCCAACCATGTTCATCAGTCCAATTGCCATCATTTCCTTGTTACCATCCACTTTGTAATTCTTAAGAGCAGCAAAAGTCCTTCCTACGGCAATGCCTTCCTGTTTCATACCAGGTTCGGTTAAAGCAAAGGCTAATTCGATTTCTTTTATTCTCTGAACACTGGCAAGCAAATTTGTCTTTCATTCTTAGAACAGATGCAGACATGCTAAGATGTTGAACTGGTCACAGTAAGTTCCATGCAGATGGAGCTTAATAAGGTTTCGGTCTTCGGAAGTTGTTAATCTGATTACCATCATATTAACTGGTTATTTTGCCAAGTCCAAGCTCTTAATCTTTTACTTGTGACTTTCACAGCTTAATTTATTATTTACCTTAGTTTGTTCAATGATCTGACAAGCCAGCTATTGGCTTATCAACGTTACCATCATGCTGATTCAGCTTCTGAATTCAAAACAAATTTGTCTGAGGCTAGCTGGCCATTTATTGTATGCATATTTCTTCTGTATATCAAGCTTTAAATAGTTTTCCTTTGATCTGCCAATTTGTTTGAAATCTGCCTAGATACTGCTCTGCTACT
This sequence comes from Corchorus capsularis, assembly GCA_001974805.1. Taxonomy (NCBI): domain Eukaryota; kingdom Viridiplantae; phylum Streptophyta; class Magnoliopsida; order Malvales; family Malvaceae; genus Corchorus; species Corchorus capsularis. Next base: position 4,676 of record AWWV01013682.1, on the reverse strand, counting down.
ATATATGTATGCACATTTCAGATAATGTTTTAGATGACTTCAATTGAATATTTTATGCAACTCTATGCAAATAATAAGCAAAGGGCAGTAAAATATTTTCTTATGGTAAAAAATTTAGGGATTTGAGGAAAAAACTTACAGTGAGGGAAATAATGCCAGTAACAAGGCCAGTTTTAATTGACAGTCCAAGGTGGCTTCCATGAAATTGAAGCATATTCCATGAAGGAGGATTTAATCCTTGTTGCAATTTCCCAATCTATATATAAAAGTTAAAGTACACAAACAAACACAAAATTAAACTGTAATCCAAAAAGTGAGTGCAAATATTCAATAAGTGAGGGACCCAATGGAAAAAAAAAAACTTACTACACTGATGCCATGATGCTGAGCTTTGAATGCAAAAACCAGAAGGGTAGAAAGGATCACACAAACAAGAGGAGCTCCAGCTGATACCCAAAACAGCTTTGGTCTTCTAATGCTCTGCATCATTTTGGCACACATCCCAATTTTGATAGTCAGACACATAACTCTATTGGCCTTCCTTGTGGGACCAACTAATCATATTTCATTTGGCTTCTAATTATGTCAACTCTTTAGGATTATAGTACATCAAAGTTTAATTAGGAAGTCATTATACCAAGACGAGCCCGATCAGATGGTTAGAGATTGGAATTCATCGAGAGGTTTCGTGTTCGACACACTCACTATCCCTAACCCTACCTTCCATGTGAAGAAAAAAACAAGTTCTTTCCAAACTTTCCTCTTCCTTTCCTCAACTTGCAAATGGGTCCATATAAGTGTCCCAAAATGAAAGAATAAAAAACACTAAGAAGTATACTAGTACTAATAATACTACAATAATGGTTTAGGAAAAAAGTATGACCACCCAGACCAAAGAAATACATGACACCTGTTATCCATGCAGACAATATAAAGAGTCAAATCATCAACATGAGCCTGTCTCTGATTGGTCAAAATATAGCAGCTGAGGGCCAGATGTAAGAATGAATTTAGTGTAGATGATTGAAACCGTGCACATGGAAAACACTCTGAAATAAATGAGTTTTTGTCTTGATTCAGTGACAAGTTCGATACTTAGGCGGTTAAGAGCGTCCTCTTTTAAGAGAGATTAAAAATGAAAATGAAATTAGATTCCATTTGGTACTTGGAGACAAAGAGGGAAGAGTAAAATTACGTACAATATGTCTTGCCACCAACAGAAACACTAGGAAGCAGAACCCCATCAGTATTGTTTGCCATGACCACTGCAAAACACATAACATTTTCATTACAAGAAGATCAAACATGAAAATTTGATGGTAAAGAAAGAAAGTTATTTGAAATTAATTGCAGCAAAAGTTACCATTTTAAGTAAGATTAATGAAAGAATTTACCTCCTTTGTATGGTGGAAAACAGAGCTCAAAACAGGAACCAAACCCATTTGTTTGGTGAAATGAGTGATTCCAAGAAGGGCTTTAAGCTGCTGCAAAGAAACAATAATGGCAGCACCAGCCATGAACCCTATAAGGGTAGCCTTTGACAGAAAATCAATGATAAATCCAAGCCTGCTTACATTTTAACATCAGAAATCATTCAGAAAATTAGGTTTGTTTATATATACTTACTATATATAGTTGAAATGAAATGAAAAGAAAAGTTAACCTTAAAAATCCCAAAGAAGCTTGGAAAAGACCGGCAAAGAAAGTAGAAGTGAAGGCGAGTTGAAGAAACAAGACAGGATCATTAGTAGGAGATACTTCTTGTCGAAGCATGGATCCAAGTATAAGTGAAGCAATGGAAACTGGCCCAACAGCAAGGTCCCTGGAGCTTCCAAGTACAGCATATACAAGAGGAGGAACAAAGCTGGAATCTATAGATTTTGACCAATATTAATTCAAGCCATAAATTAAACAAATCAAAATTCAAATAGTAATCTTAATTAAAAGCTTTCACTAAAAAAAAAAAAAAAAAGAGAGTTGTAATTACTCACAGAGACCAACAATAGGTGGCAAATTAGCAAGCTTAGCATAACTGATACCCTGCAATAAAAAAGAAGGTGGAGAAGTCAAATAAAAAAATAAAAGAGGAAATGATCAAAAAACAAGAAGAAAAAATAATAACCTGGGGGATGGCTAAGCTAGCAATGGTGAGGCCAGAAACAATATCAGATTTGAAGAGATTGAAGCTATAATTAGGACCCCATTGGAGAATAGGGAAGATATATTGAGCAGCAAGAACCCATTTCTTCCTTGTGGATTGGCCTTTGAATTGGCGCAAAGGGTCATCAGGGAAAAAAGTTTCTTTAAGCCTATTTTTAAGCTTGTGAAGAGTGGTTTCATGGGGTGGGGGCACAACTCTATGAACTTCCATGGCTATTTCTAGGCAGCTTGGGGGATGCTGATGCTGCTGCATGGTGCTAACATTAGGCTCCATATGGGTTTAGAATATTGGGGAGTAGAAATTCTAGTAAATTTTAGCTTTGCTTTTATAGAGCAATATAATGCTTGGGATTTATGTATGTGTGTGTGTGAATGGGCATCAAATCAATTTCTTCATTTCAGAAAGAAAGACCGCTAAAGAACAAACTAGTACTTGTCTAATATAGCTAGAAGAAGAGAACAATACAATTATGCCTTGTAAGAGTGAAGAGAGAGAGAGAATTGAGCCTTATCAATATGGCATTGTTGGTGAGCCCACACACCCAAACTTTTTTATTTTTCTGCATCTTGTACAAATTTGTGCACATGAATCTATACGTGCAACAAGTGGTGGGAGAGAAATATTGTAAATTCTTTTAGATATTGAATTTAAGAACCTTTTGTATTTAGCATATGAAATTCAAGTTCTAATTAGCACTAATAGAAAGCCCCAAAACTATATATTTCATCCTTTTCTTTTTAACCCCCCAAAAAAAACCCAAACTTTTTTTGGGTCTAAAATTCCATGAAAGCAGTCAAATGTGGACAATGAAAATGGAATCACTCAAGCTCTTTGAGGTCGGAAACAGGGGAAAAAGCATGAAGAATAGGTGTTGGGAATAAGTTCATGAGTGAAGTGTGAAAATTTGATTAACAAATCATATGCATATTGGTATCAAATACGTATGAAGCATGCAAATCAAAACAGTTTGTGTGCAAAAGAAATGAGGCAACTACCATTAAAAAAAAAAGTATTTTTTCACCCTGTTAATTATTAAATTAAAGAAAAAATGAAGTTAATTTTAGTTACATAAAGGGGTGTGCCAGTTATCAATGTATATATTTAATTTGTTGCATGTTTTAAATGAAATGAAGATGGAAAGGAATATTTTTGAGGTATATAGTATATACCCCTCGTTCTGATATATATAGGGATGGTAGCCATGGCTCTGCACTCTGCATGCACTTTCCAGAACTGATCAGTTATTTATGAAATTTGCATGGCTACTTAAGAATACGATTATTGATGCAGTCTTAATAAATGTAGCTCTTAGGTGGAAAATTATAAGAGGAAATCTGGAAACTCTGCACCGCCATACATTTTATAGTACTATATATAAACTGATCTGCATTCTTATAATTAATAAAATTTGTTGATGATGAGTTTCCTCCTCTTCAGGGTTTTAGGCCACGAAATTTGTTGACGGTTTGCCAATGACCTACAAATTCTTGGGTTGCTTCATTTGTGGATTTTTTTTTAATTGAAAACAATATGGTATAATAAATAGGGTTAATTCCCATATATATGATTCGTACGTCATCCACAAATTTTTCTAATTAATAATGTCTTGCCAAAATGGGGTAGGGTTATAATTTGGATGATGATGATCATATATGATCCTACGACGATGTCGTTTGCATCCATTAATATTGCTGCATCCAATCAGAATTTGCACGCAAGCCCCTTTACTTTGTTAATTTGTAGTCTTAATTGGTTTTATCTTTTACTTGATCGTGTGCTGTTAAGATTTTTTTTCTTTTCTTAAATTCTCTTGTATAATATATAAAAATGTTTATATATTATTGTACTATTGTCTAATCATATATATTGAATTAGGCAATATAAGGATTTTATTATCTAATGAAATGAAGTTACTGACCTTTACTCTGGCTTTTTTTTTGGGCCAAAATTAGCCAAGCTTTATAATTATTATAGCCTAATAATAAATCAATAATTCATCATCACTATAAGCTTTTTCTAGAGTGTTAGGATTTCTTGTGGGAGGTCTTGGGTTCGAATCCTGGGATGGATGGACTGGGATTATGGGAAAGGAGATGACTACCTTCTATTATGTATTTCATTTCAATATCATATTCATAAGTAGCAAAAAAAAAAAAAGCTTTTCTAGAGTATTAAGTATCGATCATCATGTTTTAGTGTAGTCAATAATGTTAACTCAAAATCTAGACAAAATGCTTACTTAATAAACAGCTCTATAAGCTTGTCTTAAACAGCTTATTTCATTCTAACCTTCCAAACTCTCTCCAAGAACGTTTTGGAATTTAGATTTCCTTTGAATAATTGTTGAACACAAATAATCGACCCAAAATTCATATTCACACACACAATTCAATTTATCAATCATAGCATATATAACGTGTATAAGTAGCACCATAATCAAAATAATATTGAAAATTGTAAGTGGTTGAGAATATATATATATATATATATATATATATATATATATATATATATA
>AWWV01013681.1:0-71903 GCA_001974805.1 Corchorus capsularis | reverse complement strand
GGAAAATTCGTCAAGATTCTCCAAATTAAGTATAAAAGGGTACTGTGTCCTTTTCCCCTTTCCCCTTTCCTTTTAGATAGAATTTATAAAGATGCAGGCTTCCAAAGGTAAGCTACCCCGGTTATCTCCAAATCATCATTTACCAAATGAAAGTTGACTATTAAGTATTAATGACTAGCTAGTTGGAACTGAGAGTAGTTTTAATTATCCCTTATAAACAGACCGCTCTTAGAAAATAGATATAAAATTAAAGCAAGTCTCCATATGTCAAATACTACCTCTAATTATTTTCAAAATACTTGAATTTGGGGATAACTAGCATAAATTTAAGAATAATAAATACGGAGTACTAAATGTTTGAAAATAATAACAAGAATCACATAATTGTCCTCTAATAATCATTTGGAAAATTTAGAACCCTTGAGTTGACTAATTAATATTTATGAATGAGCATATATGTACGTGTGTGATTGATTGAATATAAGAATAACAGGTTGATCATTTGGTAAGGAAAAGAAATGTTACGACATATATATATATAAAGTCATAAAGCCAAAACAAAGTACTACGAATTAGCAATGGAGAGAGAGAGAATGGAATTAATGATGATTTTTAAAATTTGAGGTTCTTATATCTTTTTTGCTACTTATAATTAAGGTTCTTATCTTCTTTACACACAGATTAATTAATTAAACGCATCAAACTTTTTATTAATAGGTCCACCGCCCCTTATAATATCTTGAGTAGTAACCGCTAGTTTCTGATTGCAATTTGGTCTGCTTTTTTGTTGCTTTGTGCATGATCGCGGCAAGGCATTTGAATTGATCATGGGGTCGGCCCAACGTGACAAACTTGGTCACAAGGTTACAGTTTCCGATCATGTCAACCAAATGAAAAAAAAAAAAAAATCTACTAGCTCAATTAGCTATTGGCTATAGCTTGATACAATTGACTTTATAATAGGAAGTATACATTTCTTCTTTTCTTTTTTTTTTCGATGTCGACCGACAGTTACATCCGATCTCGATTATTTCAGGTTTAATCCTAAATGGGAGAAAATTCTTTTACCATCATTTTCTTCATTCACATTTCACTATTTTTACACACTGCAATAAAACTCTCTATTCCAAAATTTATTTACTATATAAAAGGAACATAGTTGCTAGGTAATTGTATTTAAAAATTCCTATGCATGCATCTTCCAAACCCCATATACACAGTCTAGCGTTTGAATATGAGATGGAAAGTCTTTCAATCTGATTACGAGACTTACACAAAAACATATTAACCTTTAATTAAATTGAGTTAAACTTTACATGTAATTGATACCATGGTGTCAATGTGTCTGACAATATAGTCTCGTGTTGATAGAACGTCGCACGGATTCTTAATCACAATGGTCATAGTTTAAATCTATACAATCGAAGGTAAACATGTTTGAGGTTAAACTTTTTGAAACCACAACAAGAATTATGGGTTAATTTGATTGATCAAAGAAGTACAAGAAGGTTTTGATGGTTCAAATTCAATGATTTGTTCCTTATCCCCTATGCTCATCACAATACTTCCGTCGGAATTATAAGTTCTAACTTCTAACATATATATGCGTATAAATCAATCAAAATTGACTAAACAGGCTTGAAATAATGGAAACCTGATGATGTTAGCATGTTGCTAATAGCAGGTAGGGTTCAACTTTACGATTTCTGCTAGATTTTGCAATTCAAAGGAAGGGATGAAGCATTAGATTCTAAAAGTCATGTATTAATCATTGTTTTATTTAGTTAAGAATTTCAGTTAGTCAAAAGGGTGGGGAAAACCTGTTTTTGATATTTTGATAGGCTTGATCTTCTTAGAAGGTAAAAAGGGAAAGGAAAAGAGATACCCCATCTAATTAAGATGGTCTAAAAAGCAAAAAGAATAATTAAAAAAATGGAAAAAGCGTGAGCGGCAGGATTCGAACCTGCGCGGGCAGAGCCCACATGATTTCTAGTCATGCCCGATAACCACTCCGGCACGCCCACTTGTCTTGCTCTTTTCCCTTAAAAGTGATTATCAATCTTTTCCATTCACTTTTTCTTTTAGCCCAAATGTTTTTTGATATTTTTCATTCTCTTTTCCAGTTTCCACTTTCCACTGAGAAAACCAAATTATTGGTTAATTAGGTTGTTCGGTCTTGAAATTAACACATTATCATTATGTTTGGACTGAGGGGAGAATAGGGAAAGAGAGGATTGATGGAAACCTTCCTCCTTTTTTTTGGATATTCTTTTTAATCTAAGATAAGTTCTTTTGAAAAGGGTTGATTCATGACCCTTACAAACCCCTATGGCCTATATTTACTTCTCAGGGTTGGGTTTATAAAGTGCTACATATTTATCATAAAGGCAACACGTATGCAGACTTCTAATTTTACAAGACCTTATCCCTTTGATAGCTTAGCACAAGGTTGTAACTTGTAAGTCGCTACTCGCTTGACAGTATGACAGTATCTTATGTTAAAAAAAAGACGCACACACACATCAAAACAAACAAATCTGCATTAGTAACATATTTGATTTTGTGGAAACCGGAAGTAGAAATGTAATTGAACTTGTCAAAATATCAAGTTTTGTTTCGGTTTAAATTTGAAAACTTCATCTAAAGGGCTTGATTTCAACGTTTATGGGAAGTTAGAAAGTAGTGATCCCCTCTTTAAAGCCTGTGGCATGCCCTGACCTGGAACTGAAACAACCTCCCGTCACCTAAAACTTTTATATTCACCCAAAAAAAGTAGTGAGTCCCGCAATTGCAGGTTTTTCCAGTGAAGTTGGGAGTGATCATGGCTAGTAGGACTAAAAGAGAGAGAGACTCAAATTCAAAGGCAAAATTGGCCGAAATGGCTCACAAATGCACTACCCATTACTCTAAGTCATCATAATTCATCAAACACATAAAAAAATTGAAACAGGACCATACCAACACCAAAAAAGAGATCCTTGGTATCTAAAAATGGACCCACTTTCCATAACTCAATATCATACGAAACAAAGTGCCTTGAGGATCTTGGCCCTAAAGGAAAAAAGCACTATAGCGACATCCCATTTCGGACAAGACACCTTTTCCAATCGAAATAACCTTCGTCGAGAATCTTTAAAAGGGCTTTAGTTCAAAAGCAAAGTTCGCTTCCAAAACGCCTTTCTATCTATAGACAACGAAAGACACAACTGATCGTTCTTTGAAAACTACCCTTGCCAAACTCATAAACTTATTGGCATATATAATTACAGATGAATACGTAATTAGGGGAACTTATTATCATATTTATTCAGCATCTTCTAAAGCAATAAAACACTTAAAAATATCTGAAGATTAATTATTTGTGATGGTTTGAAAGGGTTAAAAGCTGTTAAAAAGCTTGTTAGATTTTGTGAATGCTTGCTTTTTATCAATAATATTACAACATCAACATGTAGGCAGTAGAGGAAGCAAAAGCTAAGACAGGACAATTGTACTAGATAATGTTTGCAGAAGAAACAATAACATTAATTTCATCAACTTTTTGTTGTCTCCTTGATAAGATTAATTACTGTAATAAGAGCTTTAGCGTGCGTTTAGTAGAATAGTACGGTTGCGGTGCGATTAAAATTGTTTAGGTATTGTATAGATCAAATTAGGTACTGTGTACACATGAGATTATAGAGTTCGATTGAAACGAAGATATACTATAGTTAATTACTTTCTAATCTGTTTCATCATTGGGCTTAACTTAAGGCTTGCAGTTGCTTGGAGACAGTTGAATTTAGTTAAGTGTGGGTTAAATTAACAGTAACAAATCAAAATGTTGGATTTAATGAAGAAAGAAATAATATTGTTTGATGCTAAAAACAACATCTTTAATTATGATCCACATGATCATAAGAGACAATGACAGATTCTGACTCACTGTTCCTTACAATCACTCTGCTATTTGAAACTCTGCAACCACTTTGTGCAAATTTCTGGCTTGAATTGCTTACTTTGCTTTTGCTGGCTGCGCATGATTATTTAACATTCCAAGTCTATGGTTCTCAAAGAAAGATAATAAGTGCTGATCATTATATATATCAAAAATGTTAAGGGTGATGGACCTGGATGTAACATTCAATATTCTGATCTGAAGGGCTAATTCATTCTTGAAAGAGAATTTTGTAAAAGAAGATAAAAAGTAGGCACCACCCCATATATTTTTCTGAAGAATATTCAAAAGGGGTGTTCTAGATAACTCTTAACAAAAACATTAATTCTTGTGATAATTATATGAATCCATCCTGAATTAAGCAAAATGCAAAAATTCTTGTGATAATTAGCTTCTCTATTTTTGTTGGAAACAATAAGAACCACATAGAGGCAAAAATGGGTAAGCCCACACCAGCAATTTGGATGGCAAAAAGGCAAAGGTAGTTGGTGCTTAGTGAATGTTTGATGGAATATTGACACATATTTGTGGACCTAGCAATGTCAACCCAACCATACTTGAAAAAATGTAATTGGAGGGCTTGGATTCTATATATATCAGAAAAAAAAACAAATGACTGGTGGGAGAGATGATGAATATGTTCGAACATGGGTTTGCTTTGCTTTTGAGTTCCAATTAGTTCCAACAGGTCGGTGCCATAACACATGGTCTGGAATTTTTAGTTTTTTTTTTTTTTTTTTTTGCTTTTATGTGTCAAATTCAAAGAAAACTGCATAGATATAGTATATATGATAAAGTTGTCCAAATTAAGGTGAATCTCTTAGTGCCTGTCCATTTCATTTTATATATTTAGGATATATATGCATTGGATATTAATATACTCAAAATCATTAATTTGAGAAGGAGAACTTAACACCTGCAGAATTTGGAGAAGGGTGATTTAAACCTTACCCCTTCAACAAGAAACCATGCACCAATCTTTGAATAATCTACAACACAAATGCAGTATAGCCACGAACATTTGTGACGGGATTGCGACGAAAAATACCGACGAATGTTGTTTTCCATCAACTTATAGCTACGGAAAAACTGAATTAGTAGGTATAAGTTGGTGGGTATACTGCATTTATAAAGAGTTCTTGCAAATTTGAAATTAATTACCTGTAATATTGAACTTTTCATCATGTAATAGAAAGAGTAATTCTAGACTGCTCATAAGTCATTAATGGCACGAGACATAAGAAATTATGCATTTCTATAGTGTCAATTTGTTTGACTTTAACACTTTATTAGAAATTAAGGAAAAATATTAGTAGGCAAATTATACAATACACCGACGGTGGAGTTTAGAAAATTACACAAGCGGGTCCTAAAGGGTGACATGTGTCCCTTAGGGACTAGATTGAAATATTTAAAACTTAATTAATTCAAAAAAGAGACATGTGTCAACTCCACAAACCGCTTGTGGAGTCCAAAATTTACACCGCCGGTGTATCATATAATCACCCATATTAGTATATCTGAAAACAGCATATAACCAACATGGCAGCCCTCATGATGCGATAGAGAGGTATGGGATGGATGGACCTCTAATTTAGCGAGCCAATAATTTTGCTACTTTTCCAACCCCATAAAAATAAATATGTATTTTAATCAATATATATTGTAAATTATAATAATAGGATCAGATTCAGAAGTTAAGATCCCTTACTTTAGCCAGTCGAAATTTATAGTTTAGATGCTCATCCTTACATTATATTATATATTATATATATTGTATAATAATCTTGAAGAGCATCACAAAAATAGGCCTAAATATTAATTTATAACGAAAGTGAGAGACAATTGTGCGGTATGAATTGTGATACACAGAGAACCAAACATGTGCAATATTGCTTAAACAATTTCTTTAGCTCATATCATATCTGAAACTGAAAAGCAAATATAAATATCAACTGATCTATTACTATTATAATTAAAGTTTAATGATATTAAGCTTTTAGTAAAAGGAAAACCAAAAATTATTAGCTTTTAGTACGCAGCAGCCCTGTTGGGAGACTCTCCCATCATGATCCAGATGCGTGATGCGGGTCGGATCCGAATTAGTCAGGGCCAAGCCCTGGATACCGGATGGGATACAAAAAAAAAACAAAAATTATTCTCTTATATTCTGTTTCATAAAAATTAATTTGCAAAGTTTGAACTTAAAGGATCTATGTCTTTATGTATATATCTATATTGCTCAAAAAGCTTACAGTCTTTAGCTTGCAATAATCCGAAACCTTGCAACACCAAAGATGTCCTCCTATAAAAATGTCTAACAAGAGAAGAGATCATTCAACGGATATGCTAATTCTTATCGCTACAAAGACCTTCTGAATGTCCAATTAGTCAAAAAAAATCCGCACAATTATGCATTTCAATCCCATTCCTAGCTACTATAGTAAATAAATTTTTAGCATTCATTTATGAAATTGATCACATGAAGCTACGTTATTTAACATGTCTTGTGGCATAGTGTAACATACGTTTGTATGAGTGATGGCAAGAATGCAACCAACCAAACAATATCATGATACTCCATTTGGGGTGACTTGGTTCGAGGATCCTCCGGATCAGTTACTACCTTTGTTAGTGGAGGATAGGTTCGGGGAAGGTGTTCTGAAAGTCTAATCAGTTCATACGTAACCAAAAAAAAAAACAACCAAAACTTACTTTTGTCTTCCCACGTCAATTTAGTTTTGCAAGAGTAATGACTACTTACTAATTCATGATGACATATTTACATGGGAATCGAGCAATTTCGGGCAAATTTGAGGGTTTTGTTTTGGAGTAGGTCTGGTAATGGGCTGCTAAAATTGGTCTTCTCTTGTGAACCCAAAATCTAAAACATGAGATGAGTCTCCACTTGGGCTCAATACATTATTATTGCAAATTAGAGATTGGGCTCAGACCAAACAACTTTGGAAGCCCAGACCATGTTTCATCGGAAAATGGGAAATCGTGAATCTATTTCCCCTTTGTAATCTTAAACCCCTAAAACCCTAACGCCTAGAAGGTTCTATCATCATCCAGATCTTGAACCCCAAGCCAATTAAGCCTAGCCAACCCCCTTGTCTCCTTCTCCTATATTACGAACAATCCCTTCGATCCATTTTTTCTTGCATCCCAAACGAGCCGCAAGAGGAAAAGACTACTCTCAAGTTACAGTTTCAAATGGCGAAGCGTCTGATTCCTTCCCTTAACAGAGTTCTTGTTGAGAAGATCCTTCCTCCTTCCAAGACCTCAGTCGGCATTCTCGTTCCTGAGACATCCAAAAAGGTTTTTTTTTCCACTTCAATTTTTTCTTTCTCACTTTGGGCCTTCATTTTTCCCCCATTTTGGCCATTAATCGGTCCTGAATTCTGATTGATTTGATTTTGAAAATCAAACAGCTGAACTCCGGGAAAGTGATCGCCGTCGGCCCAGGAGCAAGAGACAGAGAAGGGAATACGATCCCCGTGCCTTTCAAAGAAGGTGAAACTGTTCTTTTGCCTGAGTTTGGAGGTACCCAAGTCAAGCTTGGCGAGAAAGAGTATGTTAATTAGAGACTCTTTTGTTTCTCCTTTTCATTTTTTTTACTTTGAATTTTCTTTTTTGAGTTCATAAATTAAAACCCCCTTTTTTTTTCTGGGTTTTGTTTGCAGGTTTCTGTTGTACAGAGATGAGGATATTTTGGGCACTCTCCATGAGTAAAATGTAGGTTCAATGATTTAAGGTTGAAGGGTTTCTGGGGGGGTTTTAGTTGAGTTAAATGGAACTAATGAATCATTGGAGTTGGAATTATTATTATGACATTGAAATTTGCTAATGGAAAACTCTCTTCTTTTCTGCTCCACTATTTTCTTTCTTGCAATTGAATTATTATTATAAGATCATTTTCTGTGTTGTGTTGTGTTGCTAGTTTGTTTGATTTGGATGTTGATTAAGAAAGTGATTTAACAATTTTTAGTATATTTTTATTATATTTTATTTATTTATTATAAATATTTGGATGTCAATTTCATTCCAGCAGCTATTTGGATGAGAATGGAGGCATGATTTTGTCTAATCATTTGCCAGATTTAATTGCTCTTAATTAGAACCATAATTCTTCAAATGAACAGTTTATTGACAAAGAATTCAATATGGCCACACTTCTTTTCATGATGAGACAAAAGTCCTTAGGTTTGTTTGGTTATTATGGCAATTATTTAGATCAAGTTTCAACATGACACTGTAAGATGAGGGAAATTTCTGGTTGTTTCTTGTTTGTTCCTTGAATTGGCAAGCAAATTGAATAAATTAAAGGTCTGTAATATAAATAAATTACTATATAAATTATAAAATGGTTTTTGTTGATTTTACTTTTAGTCACTCCTTTTTTTTGGCACAAAACTTTAGTCACTTCTAACCCAATTAATGTAAGTCTGTTTTCTCCATTGTGAAGAAACATGGGGCCTTCTCTTCAAGTACAAAATAGAGAATCAAGTACTAGTAAGATTTTTGAGGATTTTGTTTGGGTGCAAATACCGAGATTTCTTCAAAAAAAATTGTAAAATTAAGATTTTGGGGGATTCTTTTGGATACAAATCAAGGACAAAATTAAGTAGTACCAGTACCAAAAATTTGTGAGGATTCTAGTCAGAATATATTATCTTTTCAAATGATAAAATGTATCATCTTCTTGGTTATGATTAGTGTTCATTTTGAAGCAATTATAAGGTTGATTCAACACCATTTAAAGTAAGCGCACCTGAGTTGTTAGCTCAATTGGTGAGTGCACCGTGCCTGGATTGTGAGATCTTGGGTTCAAGTCTCACGGAATGTGAGTTTAGTTTATTTATTTGTTTGTATGTTAGTTTGGTAGGTAGATTAGATATTTGGATATAGAGATTTATTCTGATTTAATTGAGATTTCATTTGTACCACTAAAAAAACACCATTTAAAAGTAAGCAATATAAACTGAATTTCAATGTCTTTTCTATTTCAATGTCTTTTCTATCAAGTCCTTTACTTGATTTAACTGAAAAATGGTTAAGGTTCAAATAAAATTTTTCCCCAATTATTAGGCCCTTAATTGAGATTTTAGTTTATATATATATATATATATATAAATGGATTTACATGTCATGTAAGAATAAGATGGAAGCTTTTATAACTAGAAGAAAGTGATAAGAAACAAACACTGAAATCCAAGATCTTAAGATCATATATATATTCTTTATAATTTGATTATCAATGTGTTGTATTATTTTTTTAACAATTTTAATTGTTTATTTTAGTTTACTCTAGCTGTCCCGTGGATATTGGAAGTTGGCTACTCAGCTCAATTACTAATTATTAAAATAAACAATGATTATATATAAAAAATGAAGCAAAAATTTGGACACGATTTCAGTCTCACATGATCGCATAAGGGTGCCATAATTCAATGATGAAATGCAGCACAACACATAAAATTATGAGTGAAATTATGAGTGAGATGTGAGAACCACTTTGCCTCCTTTCCTTCTTATTTTATTTTATTTTTATTTATTATATTTATTTATTTATTATATGATCAAGATGAATACCTAACAAAGAGGTCCAAATCATGTGATTCTTCAACCTTTTTTGGTATATATTGTTATGAATAAGATTGATTGAAAGGAAAATTCACAATATTAAAATTGGGGACTTTGAATTAAAAGTCTTGCATTTCTATATTGAGACATGAAAATGAGATAACAAAAATGCCTCGAAAAAACTCCCACACCTTTTTTTAAAAGAAAAAATTATGGGCATTTTTTTTATTTGAAGAAGTGCAAAAATCTCAAGGGGAAAAAAAACAAAAAAGTAATACTATAGTTTCACCTTGTTGATGATATATAAGCCTAAGTATATAATTATATATGAAAATAATGATAGTATTTTGTTATAAATATATATATTTTCCTCAAAAAAAATATTATATGTTAGTATATAGTATTTTGTAATTTCACATATTGAGCAGCTAATTACTGCTCACATTTAACTCCATTGGTTAGCACATGCTTTTGAAACTTGGTTTAAGCCCGAGGGTTTTTGTCAACCAAACATCATGTTTGAACAGTATTTGATTTTTGTCCCAAAATAAAAACAAAATTGAATTAACAAAATTGCAAAATAATGAAAATCCGGTTAGGACCCAACTCGATCTTGTTGCCAAACACGACCCTAGCCGTGGGCACGCAAGCAAGCTAGCGCCAATCTGCATTGGTTGGCGCACGTGGCCCCACATATATTTCTTTTTCCATTTGCAATTTGAAGAGAACAAAGACTAGCCTACAAGCAAGTGCAACCTCTTATCACAAACGCTTTTTGGCTTCTGCCTATTTCATCATATCATCTATTCCTTAGTCCTCCTTAAGTCCTTATCCTAAATAATTGATTTACATTTATACGATTTTAGTTAAAGCTTTTACTTTTTGTTAAAAGTAAGAGTTTCAAATTTTGGGGTGAACGGATGAGATTATTGGAAAGAAGATGATTAACTCCTATTGTATAATTCATTTTAATATCGTATTCATAAGCAAGAAAATAAAAAGGGCAGATATGAATTCGCAGTCATACAATATTGGGTATTTACCTAGTTTGAGATAGGGTTGCCTTAAACTTGACATAATATATCTTCTTTTCATTCAAACACTCCAACTTAATATTGGAATGTGTTGATTTTCTTTTTTCTTTTTCTAAATGTATATGATTATTAAGTTCTTGCTTCCATCGCTTTCTTATATTAGCATGTCTACAATAATTGATTAATTTTCTTTAGGGATTTCATCAAGTGATTGAACCCTCTCTTAGTTCGGAAAGGCCACTCTTGTGATCCTTTAATCATGTGATTCAGATTTCTATGCAAAATTTAAAACTTATCAAATCCCCATGCCAAATATATAACTCAATCCATCTATTATAATCATACTAATTAAATTGCAATCATACACTACTTGATTTTCTTATTTACCCTCCAAAAACTAAAACTTATTTCACCTTTTTCATTTTTGAAGGAAGAGAAATTTTGCATTAAACTTATTTAATAAGAAATGTATATATTTCTCATGGAATCAAATGTTCAAATTACATGAACAATGAAAATGCACCTCCTTTGCAACGTTGACCTTTTCCTTAATAGACAAGATAGAGCAATATAATTAAATCCTTAAGTTCAATAACGTTCTTCCATACTATATTCCTATTAAAAAATTGATATTTTTATTTTTTGTTATAGAGTACATATAATAATTTGGACCAAAACAAAAGTTGGGGATGATGTGTTTGGCTTAAGTTAGAGCTTGATCATATGGTTCTTCAATAAAAGAATCATATCAAACTAGTAGATCAACGTGTTCAGTTGTTAGCTCAACTGGTAGGTGTATTGTGCCTGAACCATGAGGTCCTGGATTTAAGTCTCACATTTGGTAGGTGGATGGTTTATTTATAATAGTTTCTTAGTTTGAGTTGATTTCTCATTTAGATAATTAGGCATATAGAAATTTATTCAGATTGTAATGAGATTTTACATGTACTGACTAAAAAAAACTAGTAGATCAACCAAAATAGTTGTTTTGTCATGACAATTCAACGAAAGATTAGTTAGTAAATCAAAATTCTTATTTCCTTCCCTACAAATATGTCTAACGTCGTTCATCAAATCCGCATTTTACATATATCTTAATATCTTATCTTATCTTAAGACAATTGTATTTTCATAATGATAGATAACAAGAAGTAAAATGAAAATAAGGAATTCTTCAAAATCATCAAATATATATAATTGACTATAAGGACTACAAATTTCAAAACGTCAAAGATGATTCCCCAGGCCAAAGAAACAAGTAAACACATTAAGTAAAAATTTTTTTTAATATAATCTTAAAATTAAATTAAGAAAAAAAATGTCTCAAATATAACAAGTAAAAAAAAAAAGGAGATACCTTCCTTCCAAACACACCATAATGTAATCCGTCTCTGTTCCTTTTGGTTTCCATCCCACTTTCCTCTCCTTCGCTCCCAAACAGCACGTGCACGTGCTCTCCTCTTTCTCTCCCATCTCTTCTCTGTCTCTCTGTTTTAATCACTACAAACAAAAAAACATTTCTTCTTTCTCTCTCCCTTCCCTCCTTCTCTTCTCTCTCCACCATTCACAGGAGAGAAAAGAGAAAAAAAAAAAAAACACAGAGAAAAGAAAAACACATAAAAGCTTTTAAATCTTCCTCTATGACGTAGCCAGCAAGGAAAAGGAATAAATCAACGGAATAAAAATTCAAAAAAACCAGAAAACTCGAGGAACTTTTTTTTCTTCTTCTTTGGGTTTTTCAAATGCACGCGAAAAATAGGATTCCTAGCAGCGGCCACAGCACCCCATCACCGCCGGCGTCTCCCTTACGGTCACCGAGGTACCGCCACGGAAAGAAATCGGGTCGGTTAAGCCCGTTCCAACCGGGGCGGACCATAGCCCATCGTCTTGCTTGGTTACTTCTCTCCGTTCTTCTTCGTCGTCAAGGGATTTTCCTTTTTGCTCCTCTCATTTACATCTCTGGGATGCTTCTTTACATGGGCACCGTTTCGTTTGATGTGGTTCCCGTTGTTAAACATCGACCCGCACCTGGCTCCGTTTACCGGAGTCCTCAGCTTTATGAGAAGCTTAAAATTGATATGAATAGCGATAATTCCTCTGCTGATGCGGTGAGTCACTGGTTTCTGATTTGTTCCTTCTTAGTCAATTTTGTTGGATTCCTAGATTAATGGTTTTGAGGTCGTTTTTATTTGTTTGTTCTTCTGTTCTGGGTCTGATTTGTTTATTCGTTTGTTGAATCGTCCCAATTTTTGAGTTTAGTTTTGTTCCGTTCTTCTTCTGGGTTTGGATCTTGGTAGAATTTTGAGGAACCTTGACAATGTGGTTAGACTTATGTTATGGTATTCATTTGAGTTAGACAGAAGAATTTTGCACAATTAGAATAAAGGATTTTTTATCTTAATTTGAAGAAAAAACGAAAAATCGAAATGCCGAATCAAGGAATCATTTTTAGCATTATTACTTTTCTTATTTTTCAAATTCACTATTGTTTCCTGAGGATGTAGACCCTTGTGTCTTGTTGTACATGCTTCATTTCCAGCTGTAATAATATTTCAGATTGTGATCCAGAAATACACATCGTCTAGCCAGTTGTCTTGATTTTTGATATTTTGTAAATAAATGTACTGGGTTTCATCTGTAGTACAGACTTACAGTTGATTGAAATCAGAAGCCTCTTTGGAATGATTAAATCTTAAGGCACTACGGTATGGGTGATGACAGTGATGTATTGATGATCTTCTTAGCCTATGCTAACTTATAATTTGATAACAGAGTCATATACAGTATAAGAATAACTTAATCACCTTGTTACCAGAATCATAAGATGGTAATCAGTTTTCATGATATCATTTCATAATAAGGCTAGTTAAGTAGGTACCTTACATGCTCCTTTAAAAAAAATAATCAACTTCTGTGATGTGATCTTAACAGCAGTATGAATTTTTATAGAATCTAATCATATCATGTGAAAATTTTTATCCAATTGTTAACTTCTTTGTTTCTGATTAATAAAGTGTGATTATATCTGCCCTAAACTTATTGCATTTGTTGTAGATTTCGACTATTTGGAAAAATTCATATAAAGGAGGGGAGTGGAGACCATGTGTAAACAAGTCTTCTCAAGGTATAGATTTCTTCCTTTATTTTACTTTAAGCAGTTCATGATAATATTTTTGTTGCTTCATTGATATTACTTAGTTGGACTATATTATGTCATAAATAGTATCTGTATTGATGATGGATCTCACTATCGTCGGTTTTGACTACAAATTTTCTTCTTTTTATTTTGCATATACTGTATTTTTTGTTGATGTAATTTTTGCAAACATCATATCTGACTATCCTGTACCAATACTTCTGTCATGTTTGATTGATATGATTTCTTCCATGGGTCCAACCAAAACTGTTGACTCTTGAGTAACAGGGTTTGAGAGGCTATTTTGAGGAAGAGAGAAGGGGAGGAGATGTTTAAGTCCAACTATAAGATAGAGCGTCTTATTAGAACTTTTGCCAGGATCCTAGCATAGTATTTGAGAGCCTCATTAACATGTTAATGTAAATGTCACACGTTACACGTCATTTCTGGTGCTTTGCACATTTCAAGTATTTTCCATGTTCCCGAAGTGCTTGGTGTCATAAACATGAGTATTATTTTTGGTTGTTTGATAATGTTCTTCAAAATTTTCTATCAACTATAGGCTTACCTGAATCGAATGGTTACATATACGTTGAGGCAAATGGAGGCTTGAATCAGCAGAGAACATCGGTTGGTTTTATTACCCAGTAGTTTCTATTATGTCTTTATGTTTTATCTCAGTGAGTCTGTCTTATAAAAGCTTGCCTTTATTATGATCTACCTAATTTATATTTTCTCTACATGGGTTGTTTTGGATACTTTCTAGATATGCAATGCAGTTGCGGTGGCCGGCTATCTTAATGCAACACTTCTAATCCCTAATTTCCATTTTCATAGCATATGGCGGGATCCCAGGTTTGTGATCATCTGTTTTTAGTTGTTGTTTTGGTTTCATACCACTAATGAAAAGTGATAAAAGTCTTTGTAATCACTTTTCTGACAAATAATTATTTATTGGGAAGCTTAATCTGATGAGTATCTTATGTTTTGGTATGGAGTGTTTTGTTATTGTTACTTTTAATTTGTATGCCAATATCTTGATTTTATCTATTCCGTAAAACTTTTTTGTATGGCATCTGGCAGTGTTAGGCTGTGAAGCCTCAGAGATTAGAATATTACTGAACATAGCTGTATGCTTGCATGATGGCTTTAGGTTGTAGCTCTGAATACAATTAAACCTCAGTACCCTGTTGAATTCTATAAGCTAAGTAGGCTTTCTCCTTGAAGTCAAGAAATTGTGTTTCAGTCTATGTCTGCTCTGTTAGAAGTTTGAGGGAAAGAAAATTTTGTGAGGAAGGGTGTATAATGGGGGAAAATTGAAACCATTTTAAAAATAAACAATTTTCTTGGATGCCTAAAAATAGTGAAAATGTGATCCTTGAAATTTCCTTTAACCAAACATATAACCCCCATGTTCAATTTTTTAGGTTTATTTACCTCACCACTGTTGGTTTTACTCATCATTCATCTTAACCATTATGCCATGTCATGTTTAACCTATCATTTTGTTATTACATAGACTAAAGTTCATGTATGGTTTCTAATGTCCCAGCAAATTCAAAGACATATATGATGAAGAATTTTTCGTCGATACATTGAAGAATGATGTACGAGTTGTTGATAAGATTCCTGAGTACATAATGGAGCGTTTTGACCACAATTTGACCAATGTTTACAACTTCAGGATTAAAGCATGGTCATCTATTCAGTATTATAGGGATGTAGTGCTACCCAAGCTCCTCGAAGAAAAGTGAGTTTGAACATTTAAACTTTGTAATTGTTTCTTTTTCTGTTTAGCTTTTTTACTTCAGTGATTTGGTGATTCTAATTATTATTATTTACAGCAACACTGTATGGATAAAATTTTGTCATCTCTTTTGTTTATTGTTGTCTTAATTGATGGTGTTTTTTTTTTGATTGATGACTCAGGATTATAAGGATTTCTCCTTTTGCAAACCGCTTATCATTTGATGCTCCTCCAGCTGTTCAAAGACTCAGATGCTTGGCAAATTATGAAGCTTTACGCTTTTCAAGTCCAATACTAAGTCTAGGAGAGACTTTAGTTTCAAGGATGAAAGAGCGCAGTGCAAACAGTGGTGGCAAGTATGTTTCCGTACATCTTCGCTTTGAGGAGGTTAGTATGACTTTAACATGAAGGAGATATTTTATGACCATTATTAGCTGTATTGTTTTTCTGGTAGACACTAAATAGTGTGAATTCAGTTCCATTTTTATAATCCACACTTGCATGTGCAGGATATGGTTGCTTTCTCCTGTTGTGTATTTGATGGTGGGGAGCAAGAAAAAGAAGACATGAAAAAAGCAAGGGAAAGAGGCTGGAAAGGAAAATTCACAAAACCCGGACGAGTTATACGCCCTGGAGCAATCAGGATCAATGGGAAATGCCCACTTACTCCTTTAGAGGTATGGTTGCACTTGTTCTGGCTTTAGGAACTCCTTGGTTAGGTAGTTCGTATATACATACACACAAAGATATGCTCACTTGTATGGATGATAATTCATTTTATATTTTCTTGTGCCTTTTAGGTTGGTTTGATGCTTCGAGGAATGGGATTTGATAACAATACATATATATTTTTGGCATCTGGAAAAATATACAATGCTGAGAAAACAATGGCTCCATTATTGGAAATGTTTCCAAACCTGCAAACAAAAGAGATGCTGGCATCTGAGGAAGAACTTGCTCCATATAAGGTCAGAAGCGTATATTCTAGAATCACTCCTTTATGTTTTAAGTCCTTCAATAATATCTTTCAGAGTTTTTGTCATTTCTTTGACATGAATTCCTTCTTTCAGAACTTTTCTTCCAGGATGGCTGCCATAGATTATACTGTTTGCCTTCATAGTGAGGTATTTGTGACAACTCAAGGTGGAAATTTCCCTCATTTTCTGATGGGCCACAGGAGATACTTGTTTGGAGGACACTCCAAGACAATTCGGCCAGACAAGCGAAAGATGGCATTGATATTTGATAATCCTAATATTGGGTATGTATTTATCTTATTGCTAAATCACCTCTACTTTATTCGTAAGTAACCTGTTCTTTCTTTGCGTAAATAGAAGAGGGCCAAAGTTATTATTAAAACTAAGGGATCTCTATTAGGATTCAAGCCAAAACAGGGATTAGTTCCCCCTTGTTTAGTGGGTATAATGGGGTAGAAATATATATTGTTGGTGATACTTTGGGGATTTTCTTGCAAGTTCTGGAGGACAATTTCAAGCCTTATCAGTTAGATGAACATGAAGAAATATATCTTGGGAATGCTATACTAGACACTTCCAGGTCTTGTTTGTTTTCTTCTTTTCAAGTACATACTTTGATGGGGTGGCTTGTAATTGGTTAGTTTTGAAGTGTCCTTGGGGAAAATCTAGGGGAAGTCGCAATGTTCCACAATGAGGCACACTTTGGGGATTGTTTTAGGATGCTTTTGAAAATTGGAAATAAGAACTGCAGGATTCGATTTGACTTCGTTTTTCTTCCAGGTGGAAAAGTTTTAAACGTCAAATGCTAAATATGCGGTCTCACAGTGACTCGAAGGGATTCGAAATGAAAAGGCCAAGTGATTCAATATATACCTTCCCATGCCCAGATTGCATGTGTCGTACAAACAAATCCGCAGATTCAAGATCATCTTCAGCTACGTGATCTGCTTGGAGAGGGACTCTGACGGGTGTTTCTTGTTCTTGTAATTTAGCAAGCACATCTTGCTGCTGACCCCCCTTTTTTGTGTCTAATTCTTTCATTTTTTTATCCTCTTCACGCGACAAGATGGCATACAATTCAATTTTGGGAGCTTTGCGGATTTTTTTTCCAAAGATCACATTGATCTAATTATTTCACCGGGATTGAGTTGATGGGGAGTTGCATCTTTTTGTATACGATGCCAGAGAACACAGAATTAACAATTTTGCTAGTGGAGGGATTACGCCGGCATTAACTGGAGATTGTTTCAGGATTGCTGTAGCAGCTGCTGTATCTAACAAGCTGTGGATATAACACATGGGATTCTTTTGCACCCTGGTTTTTGTGATTTTTTTTTTGTAAATTAGTTTCAGTTTGAAATTGTAAGACTGTAAAGGCAGGAAGAAACTTGGTGTAGATTTGTCAGAAATCAGGGTATTGATTTTTCATGTAGAATTTTTGTTCACTGTCTTTACTTTTTTTCTTCTTTTTCATTTTCACAAGAGAATTTCTTTGTTAGCAATTCTTGTTGAATTCATATTCCTTCAATCATTTTAGTTCTGGGCCTCCTCCCCTATAAAGGTTTGATAGTTACAGAGACATGATCTCATCTGTATTTTTCTGCAGCTTTTCATATATTCTTGTTCTTTTGCCATAATGAAAGCACTTTGCTTGCATTCAAAGTTTATGCATGATTTCAAGCTATGTTTGGTAGAAAGGAAAGAGGAAAGAAAATAGTGTTACTGTTTTCTTTATTTCATTTTTATTTTCCTCAATCACGCAGCTGTTGCCCTCTTCAAATTTTCTTTGTTTCCGAAGGCTTTAAACCAAAGAGCCAAATATGAGCATATTTCACCTAATAAGATATTAAATATTTGGTACCTAGACAAAACAATACTAGTAACATGATTATTATGCATTTTATAAACCATATACTTATTAGGTAAGGGATCTTGTGATATTTTTTTTTCATTAAAAATTAACAAGAACTAAGCATGTCTTCAATGAATTGGAGACACAAACAAGACATGCAAACACTTACTCATAAAATCTTCAAACGACGGAGAAACCAAAATCAACTTTACTTGAGGACAGAGAAACACTTATGCCAAAGTTAACCCGAACCAAAAACTCTTTTCATTTTGAATAATTATAAAAACGAAAATTCAATCACAATATTTTTCATATGAATTTTAAGTTTTGAAAACGTATCCGATATTAATTAGGACAAGTTATATTAGCCCGCGCTGGTGCTACGGGTGTTCTTTATTTTAGAGTGGTGCTTGATTAACTGATTGAATAAGGATATTAATATAATCAATTATATAAGGGCCCAGAACTTTTTTTGTTCTAAAGTGGTGCTTGATTGATTAATAATTGATTGAATTATATAAGTTTGTAGTAAAAATGCAATTTAAATGGATTAGTTTTAATTATGTCTTTGACATAAATCTTTGTAAGCTAACTTTTTAGACATGCAAAATTAAGATAGTCAATAACATGTTTTTATCTGTAAGTAAGAGGAAGTGCAAAGAGCTAATAAAATATATTGTTAATTGGATAATAATACTCACGTTGAAGGGTGGTCTTAATTTAGAAGGGGAAAAATATTGAACGGTCCATGTTGAAGGGATGAAGACGGAGAAGAAAAAGAAAAGAGATATGAAGGTGAAAACAGAGAGGAGTGATGGAAATGTTTGATTTTTGGCAAACCTGAAAATTGATCAGCACCGAGGAGTTGAAAGGAAACAACACTGAGTTGGTGATGGTGAGAGAAAAAAGAAAACAATGAAAAAAATATTAATTAAAAGTAATTAAGGGTTTAGGGTTTAGAAGCAATTCATTAAAGCCTTAAACATTAATTAAAAACAATTAAGGAAGTACTTAAAAAAACAATTAAGGAAGGGAAATGTGTAATTACAAAAAATGGTAGAAGGAAAATGAATGGGGGAAACTCATAAAGGGACTTTTTAGTCATCCAAAAAGTGAGAAAAGACCAAAAATAACCAAAATGTGACACCACATTAATCCTCAATTTAGCCTTTTAGTAATATACATGGTAATTAAAAATAATATATAGTATAGTATATATATATATATTATTTAGGACTAAAATATTGATTTATCGAACTGTCTTGCTAAATGAAAAAGATAGAAAGTCAAGTTTACCTGTTTACGTCATCAATTGGACTACAAAATTTTTTTTTGGCAAATTATACAATACACCGGAGATTAGCAGACTACACAAGCGGGTTCTAAAGGGTGACATGTGTCCCTTAGGGACTAGATTGAAATATTTAAAACTTAATTAATTGAAAAAATGGACATGTGTCAACTCCACAACCCGCTTGTGGAGTCAAAAATTTACACCGCCGGTGTATTATATAATCAACCATTCTTTTTTCTCAAACGCTTTATAAACTTTTCTCAACATAGCCGAAAATAATCCTTTACCCAAAAAAAAAAAACTTTTGAAGAAGGTATCCACCATCCAGTCTAAGCGGCATAGGCAAAAGCAACCGCCATGGGAATCGTCGGAAACCTCAGTCCCGAGCAGCTCCACTCTTTCAACTCTCAAGGTCACCGCCACCGCCGCTCTTTTACCGAGCAATTTTTTTTTTTTGGCTTTCATACTCAGTTCTTTCATTTACATGATCAAGTTTCAAACTTGTCTTTTTCCCATTTGCAGGTTTTCTGGTTATGGAATCATTTGCGAGCCCGGAAGAAATTGAAGCTCTGAGGAATAGAATGGACGGGTTGCTTCAAGACTTTGACCCCTCTACCACCGCTTCTATTTTCTCCACCAAAAATCAGGTTTTTAGTTTGGAATTATAGTGAAATCATTTGATTTCATTTGATTGTAAAGCTTAAATTTTGATAATGTCTCATTATGGGGTTTTTTTTAGGTAAAGTTGACCAGTGAATACTTCTATGAAAGTGCTGAAAAGATTTCCTTTTTCTTTGAAGGTATTATCTTTAATTATCTTCAATTTTTTTTTATTCATTGCTTCTCCTTATCTCTGGACTTTTCTTTGAGAAAGTGTTGAATTACTTTTAAGAACTATGCATTTCAGATGTATGAACTCGTTTTAAGGATTGGAATTGAAAGGTTTGAATTTTAATAAACTGTTTACTTAAGTCAAGTGAACCTGCCTTTTTACATAGTAGAGCTCGATTTTTTTTTACTGCTTCTTTTATATGTTGCCTGTTGTATAAAAAGCATTGACAGTTTGCTCAAGCCTCAAATGTTTATTAGTTTGGATTATGTAGGAGAGTCAACTATATGCTTTTTGCGCTTGAGTTATCTGTTTGCTTTTAATCACTTCGGTGCCTTTTAGAGCATGGCCATAATTCTTTGTGCTAATGTTAGGTGCCTATTTTCCTTTAATCTTTTGGCAGAAAAAGCATTTGATGATGATGGAAACTTAAAGCAATCAAAGGAACTTTCTATCAATAAAGTTGGGCATGGTAAGCAGAAAGTCATTACTTGGTTTATCACTTATTTCAACATGTTCTTGTAAATAGGTTAGAGATATGTTTGTGAATACTATGATGGACATTTCTGCGTTACCATTTACTGATGCTAAAACTTCAATGAATTTGTTGTTGCAGCATTACATGAGATTGACCCAGTCTTCAAGGAATTCTCTTGCTCGCAAAAATTTTCTAGTTTGCTATTCTCCTTGGGTTACAAGAGGCCAACGATCATTCAGTCAATGTATATTTTTAAGGTATTTAACCTTTATCTGCACCTTATCTTGAAGACTTAGATTTACATTTTGCATGTCTCCTCTTGGACTATGAATAAGAGGATTACCTATGAGGCATTATATTCTTTGGATAACCTAGTTTGTAGTAACAGAGAAGGCGTGTATATACTTGGTCAATTGGCTGTGTTAGTTCTTGTTAGTTGATCACTATCTAATATGACTCGTATATTTTTCTCCTTAGCACAATCACCTCTTAGATTTCTATTTTAAATTTTCCTATTGAGCACCTTCTTTTGAATACCTGACCTTTAGGATAGTCTATTTGCAAAGAAGCTGCCAGTCTTTGGGGTTTAAGATCTTGGTTCTCAATTTGCTTCCATAGCTTCAAATTTTTAAATGCGAGTAAATTGAGTACCTTTCATTTCAATATACCACATTTTGGGTTGCAGTTAACAGGCTTTTTACTACTTGTCTGAACTTCTAGTTATTGTTGCTCAAAGTATACTAAGTTATTTTTGCAGTCTTTATTTTTTCTTGCTGGCACCAATTTTTGCAGTCTTTAGGAGTGTGATTTCCTAGGAAACCAGATTCTTTTTGATTATGGTGACTTATGCAAAATATATTTAATTTGGTGGTGGTGGTGTGTTTGTCTCGCGCGCACGGGTGGGGTGGTAATTGTTTGCTTTGGTTTTTTTCTTTTACAAGAAAAAGCACACTTTTGTTCAATTCTGATATTCTTCCTCTACAAGTACTTGCTCTGTTTCCTTCTATATTTTTTCCTTTCTTCATTCTCAGTGTGAGTCTTTTTGACAGCAACCAGGTATAGGAGGTGAAGTAACTCCACACCAGGATAACTCATTTTTATATACCGAACCCAGAACTTGCACTGGGCTGTGGCTTGCTCTAGAAGATGCAACAACTGTAAATGGCTGCCTTTGGGCCATTCCTGAATCTCAAAAAAGTAACTTTTCTACGTTCTTCCATCTTTGAACTTATAAAATAGATGGATAATGGCTCAAATTTGATGTTGCTCCATTTTTTTTATCCAGATGGCCTTGTTAGAAGGTTCATTCGTGGTGAAGATGGAGTGTACTTTGATAAGCCTTCCCCATCCTATGACCAGAAAGATTTTGTGCCCATTGAAGTGAAAGCTGGGTCTTTGGTTGTAATTCATGGTGATCTTATTCATCAGAGGTCAGTTTTAAAAAGATTTACTTAGGGTTCATTTAGCTCAATGGCCTAATTGCTCACTATTTTTTTTCTGTCATTTCTTATATTGGCACTATAGTTTTGAAAATCAATCTCCAAAATCAAGACATGCATACAGCTTGCATGTGGTAGATACCGATGGCTGCAAGTGGGCAGAAGACAATTGGTAAGTACATTATATGTATCTACTTATTTTAAGATGGTTCATCTTTCTATGCTCCGCAATATGCTTCTTCTTCATAGGATAATATACTGGTAGTGTGCAAACAGTAAACATAATCTCCTTGCAAATATCATTTTATATGGATGATGTATAGTCAACAGACAACTCAAAGGTCTCAGTGTTGCGAAATTTCCCTCTTGTTTCATATGTTATGCAGATGCTAGCATAGCTTATAAAGACCCTGTGCTTTGTTTTGTATAGATATAGATATTTTAACCTTGTAAGGAAATGATATATCATTTCCAAAATGGATATTGAATTTTCACCTCATTTTAGTGCAGAATCTATGTTTTTTTTCTGCCCAAAAATGTCTGGAAAATACACCCTTTATTGTCTGGCATGTGAGAGAGGTGGAGAAAGGACTCTTTTCATTTGAGTTATTTGTGTGTAATGGTTAAAGCAGATCATACTAAGACGTAAATTTTAGTAATTATTGAAGTCTTAAATTGTATAATCTTGTCATCTTAGACGCAAAATGATGAAAATGCCCTTAGTTTATTCTTAACACAGTCAAGTGAAGAACTTATTGATATTCTTCAGTCATGAAAGGATATATTTAAAGTTGATCTGTAGCATTAAATATCTGCTTTTGGATATTAACTTAACTGAATAGATTTGTTCTTCTTTTCAGGATCAGAAGAAAAGTGGAGCCTGAGCCCCTCTATGCATCTTGATCAGAATCAAGAGTTCATCCCTGCTAGTTGCATGGGGCATTCAGTTCATACTCAGTTTCACTACATGAATTATAGGATTCTGCTCATCCACACACTAGTTTCTGCAAAACCAAATAAGCCTGGTTGTTTTAATGCTCCTTAAGCTACATTTTGTTGTTTATTGACCTCTCAACAAAATAATAATGAATCTTAATAAAAAATGGATAGCCAGAAGCATAATTCGATAGCCCTGTTTCTATATTTGATCAAATGTGATTTCAGTATTTTTTTTTGCTCTGAACATCAATACATTTAACTTTAAAGTAGCCTCATGAAATAAATTCCTCCTACAGTAGATCAGTGGTTCAAAACTTCAAATGTATTTCCCCCCATTAATTTCTTCTGTAATTAAACCCTTTCTACCTCCTTCCCCTGGTAGTTGGGAAGTTGGAAAGAAGAAAGAAACCAGGAAAATGCAAAAGGAAAAGCAAGAAAAGAAAACTAATCAATGAATGCAAAAATGGATGGGAGTGTGTAAGTAAGTGCAATAATATATAATGACAGAAACTTGATTTTCAGTGTTATGAAAAAAGCAAAAATATATTGATTGCATTTGCACGTGAACATGCATGCCACATATAATTTTCACTTTGAATGTTCATTATACACAAAAACAGAGGCTTAGGTCAATAATTTTATAGAGTGCATCAACTTTAACATAACAAGAAAAAACACAAAAGCTAAGTCTATATTGCCTGAGCTATAATAATTTGGATTTTACAAGTGTGTGTGTGTGTTCTTTATTAAAGGATGGGGCTACAGTGCGCATGTCGTACTGCAAAAAAGAAAAAAAAAAGTTGCAAAGAGATTTTGGACATGGAAGAAGACAACTGTTACTGAATTAATTTTTGTAGGTTTGATTTTTGAAGGCAGAGGCAGTGAAGGGATGAACAGGGAAAAACAGAGAAGCAAGAAAAAAAAGCAAAAGGACAAATCTTCCCCAGGCTGCAGCCTCCCTATTTTTGGCCAAAAGCCAATTAATGCTGGCTGCTCTGTTTTCTGCTCAATTTCCAGACCCAGACTACTAGTTAGATTTTTCACTAGATCACGGTCGGTTTTTCTCGGCAATACGCGCTTTCCTTCTTCCTTTTTCTTTTGTTGTAATTATTTTCCTTCTTTTCTTCTCATTTTCAATTTTCAACACTGTTTTCTTCTTTGCTTTTTCATTATGCAACCAGACATTCAGTGATGAAAGCCCTGCAAAAGTTTCAGTGACACAACTTATAAGCATCTCTTCTTCTCTCTCACATTATACTATATTTTGCATGAATTTTACATTTTCATGCACTAACTTTTTTAAAGCTTATGTTTTTTTTTAGTGGTGAAATAAATGTCTGGATATTGATTTGAGGGATTCCATTCAGCTCTGGGCTGAAAAGGGTTTTTGGGTTTGAAGCTGTTCTTGACCTTTTGTTGGTAAAACAACAGTACTGAGCTTAAAAATTTACTGATCTTGCACATGTACTACTACAATACAACCACTTTGCAAGTTAGTTATTGGGACAAAATTAAATTGAAGACCATATTGTTCATTAAAGCCTATCAAACTCTACCAATTCCAAATGCATATGAACGACAAAAGTTATGGAAATATTGAATTTGTTTGCCTTTTAATGAAAATGATCAATTAATGTTGAGCATAAAACCAATTGACAATCCATCAACATGTCCTTTTCTTCTGATTAAAAATAGCAGCTGCTGCAGCTGGCTGGAATTTGTAAACAAATGTCAACCAAGAATTTAATTTGTTTTTGGATTTGATTCATTTAATCTGTTTGAAACTTTGAATCATATCATAATAATGATATGTATTTTCCATTAATGGGGTATTCAAGTTTCTCAAATTATATTCCATCATGATTCAAGAATGATGAATCCAATTACTTCTGGCATTTGGATTCTTTGATTTTCTTCTTATCTTCTTCATTTTATTTTTTAAAAAGTTCTTCATTAATGGATTCATGTTGCTCTATAGTGAACACTACAGTTTATTGAGCAGTAGAAATTAAATTCCCTGGGAATATATGGAATTGAACATACATAATAAAAAACAAAAAATTGACTGACAAATACCTGGAAACTCCCAGATATACCCAGTCCAAATTTTAGGTCAATTCAACATCAAAACTCTTTTCAAATATCCTTCTCCTGTTTCTGTTCTATGTCTCTTTCTTTCTTTCTTTGTTGTATATATTCTTCCCATTTAAGTTGTTAGAAAATAGACAAAACTGTGAATTAAGAAAAAAAAAAAAACCCAAAATTCTGAAATTGCATCGTTTAAAGGAAAAATGAAGGAAACTGGGTCTACCTTGGTTGAAACCAACATGGTCCAAATGATTTATAAGGCAAAAACCCCCAAAAATAACTACATGTCCTTATCTTAACAGTTGAACCATGCATGAGAGACACAGATGAAACAGTCACTAGTTTCCTACAAAAAAACAAGTACTATTACAGCTTAATTAACCCCTTTGTTTACTTTAAAAGCAAACTAACGTATTTAATGGCTGCATTTCTAGCTAGCGCGCCCACATGCTAAACCTTTCCTTTCTTCTTCAGACTTCAGTTCTTCAGAGGAAGAAACTCAAAAAACTGCAGGTTTTGGGTGAAGTTTGTATTAATGGCTCTGATGGGCACTTGGGTGTCTTCTTTGATGATCTTATTAATGCCATTGTTGTTGCAATCGTAATTGCTGCTTCCTAGTGGAAACAGCTCGAGGGTCTGTTCTTCTCTGTTTTCATCTTCAAGAATGGTAAATTTTTCTTGGTGGGGTTTCATCAAACATGAATTTTCATTAATACTGTTTGATGAAGTAGAAGAATTCAAAGTGTTTTTTATGAGGTAAATATTTGGTGAAGAATTCAAACAGGAAAATCCCATTGTTTCCCACGTTGAAACTGATCTTGTTACTGTATTACTCTTTCTCTGCTTCTGCAATTCCTTCTCTTGATTAATCTGTATCCACTCGTTTGGAATTGGTCCACTTTCTGAAACTGTTGCTATTCCACCATGCATTGAATTGAATTCCTACGGTAAAATTTTTTTAAAACAAAGGAATTAATAAAAAAAATTAATGGGAAATATGTAATTGAATTGAATTAGCTGAGAGAGGAAACATTACAAGTTTTGATTAACACTTATAAGTCCAAAAAAATTCTGAGCCCTTTCATAGCAACAGCCCCAACAGAAAGTATTAAGGAATGCAGCTTTTGGACCTCTTCTTTTCCCAACACCTTTTTTCATACCCCTTGCTCTCAATTGTTTTTGTTTTTTCTTGACTTTTTTGAAAAACCTTTGACCTTTTTAATACTGATCTACAATAATAATTACTAGCTTCTATTATCATGCTCATGCCTTTGTTGTAATTCTTTCTGACTTTTTTGCTTAGCTAATAATTCATGATTTTGAAGAGCATTATGACATATATATATATATATATATATATATATATATGAAGCAAAGACAAAAAAAAAGGGAAATAAAAAAATTCTGATAAAACTGTACAAACCTCTGAAAGTTTACTGAAGTTTGAAGGAGCTGAATAAGGAACTTTGTTCTTGGTCTGTTCAATTTCACAGCATGAAGACCCTATGACCAATATTGCCAGAAAAAAAGGCAAAATTCAATTAACTTTTCTTGTTTTCCTTTGCATTTAAAACACAAAAACAATACAAAAATGAAGACATAAAGTTGTAACATAATTCTTACCAGCTGGTGGTTCCTTGTTTTCCAAGGTTTGGGTTTCAGATGGTTGAGGTTGGTCAGTGGTGTCGAGCACCTCGCGGCGGCGTTTTTGACGTTCCCTAGCCTTGTGGTTTTGGAACCAGTAGAAAACGTTCTTGCCTTCAATCTTACCAAACCGCCGAAGCCGAGTAGCGATTTGCTGGATTTGAGCAGCCGAAGGAGTTCGAGTGCCACGTCGATAGAGTTCCTCAAGGGCAAGTAATTGCTCTGCCGTTGGGTTCCAACGTGAACTCCCCAAGGGCTGCTGCTGCTCGTTACTGATCAATTCTTCTCCCTTATTACTTACCACATCTGCAACAAAACTATTTGCTACAAAAATGAAAAAAAAAAATTATCAGTGTTAAAAAAAGAGAACAGGCCAAAAATGAAGAAAAAGAAAAAGAAAAAGTGGGAAATACCCAAATGAGCATGAGTCAAAGCAAAAAGGGTGGAGGTGGGGTTAGGGCAAGCATGGCAAGAAGAAGCATTAGGTTTTGCAATATTGTTGAAAGAATTATGATGGGACAAGTTGAGGTCTGTAGGAATATGGGGATATCCCATTTTTATGAACTGAAGAAGCAAATTGAGATTCAAAAGGCTATTTGGCTTTGGATAGGAAGATTTTTAAAGTAGTAGAAGAGAAGGATTACATTAACTCTCCAAAGTTTGCTAAAGACTAAAGAGTGGGGGAGAATAAAAGCAACAAAGCATTAGATTTTGGGTTATACTAGTTCCCAATAAAATCTGTTTGTCGACTCAGACTGAATAAGCTCTCGTTTGCTTGCTAGCGGGAGTGCATATATAACTCAAATCACAAAAGATTAATGTGGAAAGAGAAAAAGTGAATCAAAAGTACACATGGTTTCATCTTTTTAAAGAAAAACTTTAAAGTCAGTGAGAGCAAAAAACTTAACTCCAAGACACAATCGGCATGTATCGTCCAGTACTGTGTTGCTCATGTGCTTTAACTCTACATCTATGTATAATATACATACGTACCTATACCATACGTATGAATCTTTCATATATATATAGTAGGTATTTTGTCTTCTTATTCAAAGAGTTACGTACGTATGTTGATACTTTACGTGTGGCTATAGCCTATATAGACTTCTCTCGATATGATATTGTATTTATCATCATCATTTACAAATTAATACATACATGTACGTATATACTATATAGGGTTCACAATGTATACTTAGGGTGGGCATGAATTCCAAATTCCAATAGTTGGCTTGGCATGCAGATTGTATTGATTTTAAAGAAAGATTTAAAAATAATATACTAC
Source organism: Corchorus capsularis (assembly GCA_001974805.1). Lineage (NCBI taxonomy): Eukaryota > Viridiplantae > Streptophyta > Magnoliopsida > Malvales > Malvaceae > Corchorus > Corchorus capsularis. Next base: position 43,638 of record AWWV01013681.1, on the reverse strand, counting down.
CAATCAATTGCTATATTATATTTTGCAAATTTTTTTTCTTTAAAAAGAATATGTGTGAATATTACATCATATTCATATATATATATATATATGATCAAAATTAAATACCAGAAAGCAAGAGTAATTAGGTACTTTGAAGCGTGAAATTGTGGAACAAAAACAAAACAAATACGGAGGCGTGACATGAAAAAAGCTTAGTACAGAAAACGACTTAACTTGACCATGGAAAAAGCGTATCATTGTAAATTAAACGAAAATAAATAAGAAAATGATTGTTCAAGTGGCCTGCTAAGGGAAAATGAGGGACAAGAAAAGAAACTGGGGAAAGACATTTCTCACATAGTTGTTCATGAACATCCAAATACAGCAAGAGAGTTGAATAACATCCCTAGTTTTACATATCTACGTTCTACATTGGTTAACATAATGAATATACATATGATACATACATACTACATCTGAATTTGGAGAGAAAATTAACTAACAATACTAATACAACAAGGAACCCAATTTGGGTTCAAATTTAATCATCCCGCAACCACCTCACATGCATGCTAATTGAACACAAAATTTCCACCTTATTTGTATACCTGATTCGGGTGTGTAAACTTGGAAAACAAAGCTATTTTGTTCTTCCAGCTCTCAGGATAAATGAATAATTAATAAGGAATTAATCGGAGAAATGAGGGATTGACCTGAGATATATACACTACTTGAGAAGCTTGTTACAGGTTCCAACACCAACAGCTGCAGCAAGATGCCATGCAGCATGAAGGAAAGGAGTTGAAGGAAACACATCATCAGCGATGAAAAAGAAGCCTCCTAACAATGACGACATCTTATGCACAGTGTGAGCCATCCTTAGTTCTGGATCTTTTAATGCTCTTTTAGCAAATGCTACCTGGAATCGATAAATGGAGAGGAAAATGTTTCAGTATCAGTATGAGAACAATATGTGCAACAGATTCAGCCAAAAGTTCACATTAATAGCACATGGAACTATTATCCACATTAATTTAGTTCTAAACTGGCATGCTTCAACATGAAACCCAAAGTGCTGAAATTAAAATTGGATGATCAACCACTATCCTTAACTGAAATCCATCAGATAGGTGAAATAAAACTAAAAGAGGATAAAGATGGTCGAAATTATGTGATACTATTTAGCTTATTTGATAACAACCAACCAGTTGCATTAATTTTTGAGTTTAATCGGAATAAAAGAATTTAACGTATATTTGCCCTTTCAACGTTTCTATACACGGGAGGGAATAAATTTGGATGAAGTCAGCACTAAATGCTAGTAATTTGATAGTTCTTTTCTTTTAACCCCACCTTCTCAATAGCAGCAACTTTTAATGGAAAAAGATAGGAAACCTAGGTTATTGTTCATTTAATAAACTTGCAATGAAGTAACCAGCTAGTTACCTCCATCATTCCAGTGTGAACAGCTGAAACCATCAGAGGTTGGACAGGTAGAAGTAAAGCGGATGCTGCCATTAGTAACTTTGGGTTCTCACTTCTCAGGGCTCTTGATAGGCACTGCAAAATTATTTAGTCTCAATTTTTAACATAAGTGAGCAATAATAAATGTAGAATTGTATAAGATAAGTTTCAGCAGGTAGTGTTGTATTCTCAATCAAGTCTAGAGCATATGAACAATGCATTAACATTCATTTCTATGTCAAGAATCGGTGAAGTCAGCAGCATAAACATGAATACTAACAGAAGCATCTAATGCATATTTCAATACTAGCCAAGTAGGGTGCTTACCACTGTTGCTGTGGCTATCATTGTATAGTCAGCCCATCTCAAATATTTCCTTACCTTTCCTCTAGAAGAATGATACAAGGTAGAGGCAACTCCAACTCCAATGAGTGAATTAGCATACAGCTTAGTGTTCAAATTTTTCCTGCATCCGAGTAAAAGAAGAATTAACAAAAAATGGTAATAAGAATCTGGTATCTTATTTATTAAGCACATGAAATAGAAGATTATACCTTGGGGCCTGGATTCCAAGAGCAATAAAAGGAATTGATGTTAACACATTGGCAACTGTCTCTAGAAGAGTCTGGTCCCCTAATGAATGTTTTTAAAACATAAGCACAGACAAAGACTCGTATATAACAGAATGGAGAGCTAAGACACATACACAAAACATACAGAAAGAAAAAGAGTTTCCACAAGAATATGAAGACCATTATTACTTGTTACCATACCATGTGAACAACCTCTTACAGGCCTTAAACAAGCTGGTCTCTGCTGCCATACTCTGAAAAACATGAATAAGAAGTATGTTATGGTGGGTCATTGGCAGCATAGTGTAAGCACAAGACTAGCTACGATAAATGATAGATAGGATTTAAACAATAATTAACACTTCCAATCACCACTGTCTTGACAAGAGCAAATTTTAATGGATAAGTTTCTCTATTAACTTACTGAATCAATAGTGGTTGATTTGCAGTAATAAATGATCTATCATGAGTGGATTGAAAGTTCCCATGTTGGTCAATCTCCTCTGATGAAAATGAAGAACGATGAACTACTTGCACCCCGTGTACACCCTCTAAGGCTTTACTAGGTTTGAATTCCCTCTGGGGACTCATAATCTTCAAAGAATGCGTGAGTTACCTGCCAGCAAGTTCTGCTGGCAGCAACCAGAAGAAGACTGCAAGGAGTAAACTTCTATGTTTAATCTGTGTATAATGAAAAAGAAGCAGTGTTAGAATTATGCAGTAATATATGTTGAAAAGTTAAAATTGCATCTGCAACTAACAAGCAGAGGACAAGGTTTCTTCTGAAAATTATTACGGAAAAGTTAGCAATTATATTGAACATCAAGGGACGATAAATTACACGAGTATCCTCCAAAATAAATCATGAAGATACTCGATCCCAGCTCTGGATATATAGCCATTACTGGGGGAAAAGCAGCACCTATTCACCATATGGCCTTCAATTCATTCATATAAAAAAGCAACATTTAATCAATGAATTCGATTTCTGCACCTATGGGAGCATCACTTGAAATTTCCAGCCAGAGTGGTGGGTGATCAAGAATCGAAGTAACAAGACTAAGGTGAAACTGGTTTCCATATTTTGTACTAAGATTCAAGGCTACTCCTATGATCCATTTCTTTAACCAAATTCAGCATGATTAAGCCTGAGAAATTAAGAACCTATCATCAAATTCAACCACCAATTATTAGTTCTATCCAGGAAGTTCCAGCACCACATGGCACAATTATTGCATAAATCCAAATATGAACACCTCACCATTTTTGCTCTATCTACCTAGAATCTTTTGGTTATCAGAATACAACTGTATCTGCTTAGAAGTGCTATGCACCTTTTATGTTATATATGCAAAAAAAAAAATTTAAAAAAACTCCAGACAGACCTTAGTGACTTGTATCATACTTATATTATAAAACCAAGCATATTCTAATTACACCCTTTTCTTTTAATACCGATAACAGAATGATAATCTCTCCCTTCGGCTAAATACGCACCCAATCATATTCTGCTATATATAAAAATAAATTTTAAAAAATGAATTCATAAAAAAGACAACTCCTGTTTTAAATAAGATTGAGCTCATATAAAAGGTCATTCCACAAGAAAATATCATAATTCATCATCCAAAATGTTTGAAATTGATCACACTCCAGAGAGCCCAGGTTTTGGATCAAATAGAGATGTCCATGGTGGTTTTAATTTTGATTAAAAAGGTTAAATATCCATTACGAATCCAGACAATCCAGCATCTTTGCAGTTTGAAGTAAACCCATGTGGGGTTTTAGTCACCAGAGCGGAAAACTAGTATTAGATAGCTTAGCAAATCATTGTCCCAAAAAAAAACATTAACAGCAAACCCAAATCTTAAAACCAAAACAATCATTCAATGATCTTGTCCTTAACTTGCCAGCAATTCCCAACCATCGACATAATTTAAAAAAAAAAAAAAAAGCAAACTTTAAAAATGGGGAGCTCAAATTACAAGCAAAAATAAAGATTGGAATTAACAGAACAAGTTGGAGAATGAAACAACAAAATCCCTGTAGAAATATATGCAAAGAAACTTAAAAATAACAGCAAGCATGATATTATATAGAGATTAAGTGAGAAAGGTAAGGTAATTATGTAGAAATGAATAGGAGTTTGATACCTGGGAGTGGGAAGATGTGGCGAAAAGGAGCTGAGAAAAGATGAATAATTTATAGAAGTAATTAGAGAATTTGATATTCAGTTAGAAATGGGGAGAGTTGGTTTTAAAGACAAGGAAGAAAAACAAAAGAGACAGAATCAGGAAAGAAGGAGATGCGCATGACTCACGAATCTTCTTTATTTTACACATCGCATATTCCCCTGCCTCAATCAATATTCGCCACATACCCTCCCTTCCTTACACAAATACAACTCTTTTTTGGTCTGTCTATTTATCTTTCTACTGTAATTTTTGTATTGCAATGTTGAATTAATTCATGTACATTAGTAGTAAGAAGTAATTGTCCATTATTATCAGAATAAATTTCACTTTGTAAATGGTAAGTCTTTCTCAAAACTTGAGAAATTGATGATGAATTTCCCATCCATTTGTAATTATTAGAAGTTGGATTTTTATTAAAGGAGATCTCAACTTTGAGATTTGCTGAGTATAACTCTCAATTGCTAAATCTAAGGAGTAAATTACAAAAATGTGCTACATTGCACATAGCATGTTAAACGGCACACTCTTACACCCAGCACCCGGCAAAGCTCAAACATAGATCGACTAAAGGGCCCATTCAACTTCCGTACACTTGGGTCTGGACAAAACTTAAGCCCACATGGGAATCCACCATATGGGCCGACTACCACCATAACACTTCTCTCCTTTATTCTCTAATTCAAAACCCTAATCTCTAAATCTAGGTCTAGTGATTTGATCGTCGGAGTGCTAACGCTAAACATTCTCTAATCCTTTGAGGATCTACTGACTTGATCGTCGGAGTGTTAACGCGGAATCAAGTCCTAGGTGTTTATTGCCTTACAAGTTTTCCACCTTTCTAGGTTTCAGAAGTTAATCTCGACGATCTACGAAGGTTGTCCTTGTTGATAATTTAGTCATCAACGACATTCTTTAATTCCTATGTAAATTGTTGATTTACTATATCCTCAATTTAATCGAATAAGGTAAGAATACAATTTCGATTCTCCAAATACATTTGTTGAGAAGTGCTTTATAAACTTTCTACGCTCTATTTTGAAAACAAATATAATACTTAATTTTGATCCTAGAGGATATAGTTTAGTGTTAAAGAAAAATTCTAAATGAAATTAAGAGTTTTAATTTTTCGGGATATATCGAAGTCGAAGACTTTTCTATATGTTGCTCCCACAAGTGAGATTTTTTGTGATTCTCCATTATACATTAGCTTCTTTTTTTTCTTCTTAAATATTACAAAAATTGATTAATTTTCTAAAAATAAAGGGTCGGTGAAGAAGAAAATTTTCTATTTTTTTATTCATATACAAACAATATAGTCGGTATCAAAAAAAAATATAGTCAACATTTAACATGACGAAGTCTGGGAAAAAAAAACATTTAACATGAAGGATAAAAGAATATTTTGCAATGGGCTTGTAATATTCTTAGGATTAGATGGGCTGCGAAAATTTCAGTTTGGAAGGAGAGCTTGCGAGCCTAAACTAGAGCTTTTAAAAAAACCCTTCTTGCCTGTGTAAAAGAGTCCAATATTTACCTATCATTGGGCCTGATTTCATCGGCCCCTTTGACTTAGTGGCAACAAAATATATTTATGATTTATCCTTCCATCCCTTTTAAAATAAAGTAACAAAGAAAATATGTTTCCCAGAAAGAAAAAAAAAAGAACAAAGAAAAATGTATTAATTCTATTTTTAATTTTTACTCTTATATATTTACATGTACTACATCATGCCAACCCTTTTTTCAAAATATATTTAAATAAAAATTTGTGATCATTATATGGATTGTACTTATTTATCTAATTTTATCCAATTCCATTCATCATTTCACCAAATAGTATATGATATGATTGACTTAAATATGTGATCCAATTTTGCAGCATTCATAATTATTATCAAAAATTCGAATAATATTCGAATGATATTGAGGAGGCAAAAAAAAAAAAAAGAAATTTTAGTTTATAGCTGGCATTCCCCACAAGCAATGATAACAGGGGGGGATCAAAGGAATTGTCAATATCTCACCGTTTTCTTTGCTTACTGAATTATGGGAGATGATCCATCACATGCTTATAATAATTAGATATTAGATATGAAGGGGACATATATTTTCTAGCTTAGCTTATGCCTTGTCCAAACATTTTGATCTCCCCCATGGGCCATGACTAGTCGTATCTAGGCTGCCCATTGAGGAGAGACATCCCAAAATTTTCAAACCGTTACTATATGTCTTCTAATCTAATTACCCTAAATTCATTACTAGCTATATACCCAAATAATCTCATATATAAGTTCACCCAAAAAAAAAAGTATTATCGTATAAAATTGGCTAAGTGATTTTGAAGTTGTAAGCGGTCTTTATTATGTTGGTAATTAGAATGAGAGTTTAATTAGTTCGATCCTCTGAGAGTATATTAATTATTTGTTAGGAGAAGGTTATATTTACACTCCTGACTCAAAATATATCAGTCTCAGAACAATAAGACCTGGAAATATCCTTGAGAGAGGGAAAGAGTTAAGATGCATACTTACTATAGCTTTAGAAGATAAAGTGAATTGTTTTTGCCTTATATGGTTCACCTAAATCATGATATTGCCGGGGGACTACAATATTCCATTTTTGATCAATCCTACCGAAATGGAAATGATGAGGTGATTGAATCTTAAATCGACATCCTCTTGACTACTACTATACTATCTATCTAATCAAACTTTTTGCTACTTATCTATCTAATCAAACTTTTGGCTTGATTGCACGCTAATGAGAAATTAATGTTCATTTTGTCCTCTCCAAGATACATATCTACAGATATAATTACGTGCCCAAAGTTGTTACTAGTAGGATTTTATGGTTAACTATATGAGTTTATGACCAAACTCATCATTAATTATTCAATAATGTTAGGCAAACAAAGAGATCGTCCAAAACAGAAATTGGAATCATTTAATTTTGGATGACACTAGAACATAGTATACAATGCAAGGTATGCACAAATTATCATATAATATTCTTATCTAATCGACCTCTTCCCATCATCTTACTCCCAAATTATATGAGACAAAGCAATGGAAGCACATTAAAAAGAAGAAGGTATCATTCATAAGTCATAAGTAGAAAGAAAAGGAAACTTTGAAACATGCCATTATTATAAATAGGGGAATCCATGAAGCATTTTGCTGTTTATAAACATGCCATACATATGTACCATCATCATATAATTAAGAAATCAACATTAATAAACAGGGGAATCCATGAAGCAATTTGCTGTTTAATTACAAGCTTATTATATACATATATATGTATATGTAGATGATGATGGTACTGGTAGAAACTTAGAACTACAAGGTCAAGGAGTTAAAGTGCCAAAGTTTTGTTTTACCAATGCTTTTGTATAGTAAGTACTATATATAAATTTCAATCCAATTATAATAAAACATCATTTTTTTTTCATTGAATTTATATTCCGCAGACAACGGCTATTAATACTGGACTGTCCCACAACACCCTCTTCCACCAACATGAGCAATAAAACTATATTTAATTATATTTAATTTAATATTTATATAAATATTATAGAAAAAAAACACAAACAAAAACTAGAAAACAGGAAGTCTAAATAGCAAAGAAAAATGCAAGCAGTATGGTGGTGGTGAGAGAGTAGTAAAAAGGTGCAAAATCCAAAGATTTGTTTGCAGAAGAAGGGAAGATTAGAAAAAAAAATCAAATAAGATATAAACATAAGAAGGTTCCAGGAATCAAGGGCTAAGATCATGTGACCAGACCCATAAGATAAGGAGCCAAACCCAAACTTCAATTTTTTTTTCTTCTTCTGTTCTTTTTGGTCTCTCAAATTTCTCAAATTCTCTCAAACAGTAACAGTAGTAGTACTACTCAAAAATTTACTAGTCATACTCAAAAGAGAGAGCTATTATAGGTAGGAGCTAGTATTTTTATAGCTATAATAACCAGCAGCTTCTGCTTCTGCTTTGAGTTTCAGAGAATTTAACTCAAAAAACCCCACACTCTCTCCAATAGTACTTTATATAGAGCAAGTGCCAAGTAAGGATATCCCATTTTGGCCTTTTATGGTCCCTCCTTTTCATCTCTTTCACAGTCTTCTGGTTGGTAGCTGTGTTTTTCAATTGAAGCAATGAAAAATTTTGAAACAAGAGGGTCAGGAAGATCATATAGTGGATCAGGAGCTAGAGCTAGAGTTGCAGTTTTCTTCTTGTGGATTATCTTGATATTTTCTCAGTTTGGTTTGCATTTTGGAAGTGTTCATCATCATCATCATCATCAACATCAACAATCTGCTAGTACTAGTACTTCTGCTGGTGCAGGTGGTGGTGATCAGTCACCGTCGTCGTCTCCGCCGAGGAAAGCCAGGTTTTTCGACTCTTCTTCTTCTTTTCATGCTCCATCATCAAGTTCAGACACTGTATATGGAGATGATAAGAGGATAGTTCATACAGGTCCAAATCCTCTCCATAACTAAGTATTATAATTAGAAGAGAAAAAATGGAGTTAGGGTTTTATTATTATTATTTTTTCTTATTGTGTAAGTTATTATTTACATGTTTTTAATGCTAAGAAAATGACTGTAAGAACTTTTTTTTCTTTTTCTTCTGTTACTACTTTTTTCTTTCATTTTTGAATTACTATAGACAGAGAGAAGGAGAAAGAGAGAGAGCATTGGCCTTAGCCTTTTCAGTGGATGTTTAATGAAGGGAGTTTTATAGGGCAGTGTAGCTTTAGCAATGGTCATATGAGAATGAGAAGAGAAAGCAAAAAAAAACTGAAAAAGAAAGGAAGACATAAGGAGGAAAGGAAAGGCTAGTTTTAATGCTCTTGTTTCTTTTTGTTGTGTTTTTCCCTTTTTAATTTCTTCTGTACTTCTGCTCTCTGTTAATGCTAAGAAGATTATTATTCAATTGTCTTTTGAATTAAATTTGGCTTGTGCAGTTACTTTCATCACTAGTCTCTTCTATTTTGCTTTTGTTCTGCAAAACTTCTGTGTTTTCCTGCAGCTACACCATAACATAATACAACTGCTTCAATTCCCTTTCTCTTCAGTTTTCATGGCATTGGAGCCATATGAACTAATGCTAAGATTAGAATGGGTAATTTTTGCTTTACCATTTAATCTCAAGAATGCATGTGAAACTGGAACAATTGGAACCCCATTTTCATACTATAATTAAGCTAATGAACATTGAATTAGTAATATATATATACATTAATTTCCCTCATGGACAAGGAAAAAGATAAACATGTTGAAGTTGAGTCTCATATACTGACATAGATAGAATACTATAATTAGGGTTTTTAACCTAGGAGAGTATAGCCCATAGGTTACAGATTTGACAATCCAAAATGTATCTAATTAGTTCATTAATTTATATCCACAAATTTAAACAAAGACTGTCATGTGGATGTGGGTTATTAAATTTTGACATGAAATTCTAGTAGTAGTACTATTATTGAGAATCAATTACCATATAATAATTCTATAATTAAACACATGATAAATTAATGATGAAAGTGACAGGGAATTGATCTGACGGCTAGTATATAGGCCACGTCGTAGCTTGGGTTAGAAAGGGCAAGAAATTAGAGATGTGGAACACCCAACTAGCTAGGCTTTAAATTGTGAATTTTATTTGGGGGGTATACTATAGGGGGACTCCTATTTGATTGATTATTATTCCTAGAAGTCGAGGCCATCTGGTTTTATTGACTTAAATGCATCCATTTTTTTGCTCAAAGAGGGATGCCTGTCTCGCTGGGCCAACACGCTTTCTCAAGCACTTGGGGACACTCTCTGCAACCCTTCCAACATACATATTTAATTGCCCTATACTATACGAATTACTAATATATGGTGTAATTTAATAGTAAGTACAAGAAAAACTTTTCCAATATTGTACCAATTTTTGAGTGCCCTTCAAATTTCATGTCATGGACTCATGGGGATGGGGGGAAGAAAACTCCAAACTTTATAATAGTAAGTACTACTATAGTTTATAAAATTTTAATATATAATATATAGTATATAGTACTATAAATTAATGTAGATTTTTGTTTCAATGTCACCTATGGACAAAGCAAAGTTCAAGTTCTCAAGGGGGAGAAGATCAATAAAGAAGTCATAGAAACTTCCCTTGGAATCAATTTTGTCAACTAAACCCATTATTAAATAAAAAAAAAAGCCCTAATAATTAGAAACATTGGCTGGAGAAAAGAGATTAGATCTTTCTTCTAATGTGTATTTTATTAGTCTATAGTACTATAAGAAGTTTTTTAATTAATGTATTTGATAAGTTCAAAAGATTCTATGGGAGTAAGAGAAGAAACTAGCAGATCATATGAAGCTATTAGTTTCTGCAAAGGAAGGGAAAAAGTAGTATTCCCCATGAAATGAATGTTTGCTTGGGGGCCATTATAGAGGAGAGGGAAAGAGAGCATTTAAAAGGGAGTGTGAGTTAAAGAGGGAAAGGCTTGATGAGAGTGCAACTACCTCTACCTCCCATCTCTCTCTTTGTCAACTTCCATAAAACCTCTTGTTTATTGCTTCCACCCACCCTATTCTTCTTCTTTTGCTTGCATCTTTTTTCTTTTTTTCTTTTTACTTCCCATTTTCTAAAATTTTTGGCACCCAAATTTTATATTTTCTTCCTACTTCTTTTGCTCATATTATAGACCAGTATATCACCATATTTAAATTTTATCACAATTTTAGAAACCATGGCTAATAAAAAGGAGGTCCCACAAAAGTTTCATACTTAGCTGGAACTCTAAAATTATCCCAATATCAACCACCCATAAAGACCTTGATTTAATGTTAATCAATGTAGGTCACATTCATGATGCACCCCTTGATGTGTTGCATGCACTAGCTAGTACATACCACTAGTATGATTTTGATTTCGTTTTTTAAATTTGTAGTCATATGATTCTTTTAAGAAGGGGATATTTTAAACTCATCAACAACTTTTCCATGGAAAATCTAATTAGTTATTGATGAATGATGAGAATGTTTCCCATTTCTATGGTGAAAAAGTATTGACTTCAAAAAAACATTTTGATGGACAAATGATAGAGGATTTGATGTGGCTGTTTACTTACTCATTTCCAATCAAAAACAGCATATTCTAGCCTAAAACTTTTTGTCTAACAAAAAAACAGAATATTGCTTTAATTAGCTTTGTTTGAAAAAGTGTTATGAATTCTTCACAACATTTAGACCTTAGACTTGCAAATCCTAAGACCTAGCTTGTTATTTTTTAGTTTCTTATATGACTCTATATATACACTAATTCAATAATACATATATATAAGTAGCTAGTCACACGTATTTCACTACTATATATAAGTTTCCTTCTACTATTTTAAGAGTTGGTTTTTGTCAATGGATAATGGAACATTAATGCTTGAGTTTGAATTTGTGATGAAAGATATCTGATTCGAGTATTGAGAAGTTTTATAATTAAATTCAGTAAGCTTGAAGATGAAGTAATCACCTATTTCTTCTAATCAAAGTTTTGAACACATCTCCGTTCTCACTAGGAAGAAAAATAACTTTTGAGCACACAAGAAAGAAATAAAAAAAATTGGGTTGGAATCCTCATCGTCCCATAATTTAACTAGAGAACTTGACAAAGGAAAAAAAAATGAAGTACTTGAAAATTTTGGTAACCCCTAGGTAGGTACTGAGTTGGGTAGTAGGTGTGCTTTTTTTAAGCCGAAACATAAATATGCAAATCAGCAAACTTTATGATTGACCAATGCACAATCAAACAAAAACAAACATTACAGAACAAAAAACATGGCTGTAAAGGCCATGCATATATATGATTTTAAAATCCGAGGCATATGAATGAATTCTTCAGCTGGTTGACCAAGAATTAAGTGTGTAATATCTTATTCAATGTCTCTCACAGCCTTTTTTTTTATTTATTTTTTGTTTAACGTCAGAAAACACTTTAAATTCGACTGAGAAATTACTAATTGTAAACAGAATGCATTGGAAGACAGAAAAGAAAACTTCACAATGAGAATAAAATTATTCACTGTTTATGTTTTTTCCTTTGTTAAGAAGTTATAATTAAAGAACTTTCTTCGACAGAGTAAAGCTTTAAAAGAAAGGAAGAACATGGAGGTGTTAAGGCTGATACAAAATGGAAACTGGAAAGGGTATATCTTGATATTATTTATTACTCAACAGAGACAAGACAGAGATTTATATGTGTATATGTCTGTAACCATCTCAGAACATTGTTAAATCTGGAAACTAGCTATATAGGTATAGATAGCCTTTCGATCTTCATAAGTGACTAATGAACCAAACCCTGTTTCCATAACCAAATTGATAGGCAAATTGTTGTTTCTGCATGCACAGCCTATGGAACTTGTTCCCCACGTTATGAGTGAAGATCATGGCTCCCTTTGGTAATGCTTTTGCCTGTGTGGTGAGGTGAAAAGCAGCTATGGTTGTGAGGTGAGTAATAACAGTTTCTGCTCAAAAGAAGCTTCAATCTCCATTGAAAATAAGCTACTTTTAGCTTGCCACATATGACAAAAAGCACCTCACCGCAACACCTAAAAAAATCCCTTTGATAAAAAGTTGTAGTGAAAAGCACCAAAAACGTGCTTTTTCATGTGTGCTTCACATCCGACCGCTTTGTCAAAGGGGTTATATATCTGATAATCGCGTGACCTGTTGGTAGTGTTTGATCAAATTAGTTTTTTTTTTTGTTGATGATTAGTTGATTACATTTAAGTTAATTTCCATGATAAACCCAAGATTAATTGACATGGTAGAGCATGGAATTGCATAATTCCAATGGTAAATTTCAAGTTTGACTCTTCTTTCTTTCCCCATCCCATGGCCATGAATATAGCTGGTACAATTTTGATGAGTAATAAGAGAAACAAAGTTAAAGCAAGAGATCAGGTATAGGAATTTGGGGGACACTAGCTATAGTGTGTAAAGTCAAAAGGTGATAGGGGCTTGTGCATTAGTAAAATTAAAAAAATAAAAATAAAAATAAAAATAAAAACAAAAACTCAGTTACTTTGACATCTCCCTGCATCATCATGCACCCAGCAGGCAAATATTGCTTCAGAAACCTTTTATTAATGGCCTGCCACAACAACTTAGAGAGAGAGCCAACCACTCAACTGACATATGCCAGATTTGATTTCTTTCCTCTCTTTGACACACCTTTTCCCCTTTCCCTCCAGGTGAACACTTGAAGGAATTAACAGAATCACAAATTTAAGGCCTTTGCATTCCACCCAAACCCAAAACTTCATTAATTCCTTCATTTTATATTCTTACAACTCAAACTTCAAATACAAAGTGAAGAACCCAAATTCAATTGGTCCATAGTTTAAAAAAAAATGAAGTTCAAAAAACCTAAAGAAAAATCGCTATCTGTGGTAATGGAGTTGTAGATTGAGAAATCAATGTCTTGATGAAGTTCAAATTTGGATTCTTTTATCTTGTGTCAGAAAAGATGACAGGCTTGGCAATAAGTTCAGTGGGCCTAATTAGCAATTACATTCCCTCCTATTGTTAGCAGGAGTGTTTTAATGTTCAAGGATTTTCAACCATTCCATGCATATGCACCCATTATGACTTTTCTAGTAGTATATAAAACCAACTTGCTGAGAATGTTAAAGTAAGAAAAGAATTAGGGTAGTTATTTGATATAGCGAAGTTGTAAATTTTGGACTCCATAAGCGGATTGTGGAGTTGATATGTCTATTTTTTTTAATTAATTAAGTTTTAAATATTTCAATCTAGTTCCTAGATGACACATGTCACCCTTTAAGACCAAAATTTGGCCTCCACAAGTTGACATGTCTCAAGTTGACATGTCTATTTCGGGAGAAATTATTAGGTGGGACGGACCCACCACGTTATCTATGGGACCAACCAATGATATTAAGACAACTCATCAACTTTCTAAAACCCTATCCCAATAATATCTCAAATTTGGGGACTTACCCTTTTTAGAGGATTTATTTTAAAAGGGGGCTAAACCTTGGACTAAAATCGTACCTAAATTTAAGGAGGTCATTTGACATGGCAAGATTCCATTGGTTAGTCCCCATGGATGATGTGGTAGGTCCGTCCCACCTAATAATTTCTCCTATTTCGGACTCCACAAGCGGGTTGTGGAGATGACATTTCTATTTTTTTAAATTAATTAAGTTTTAAATATTTCAATGTAGTTCCTAAAGGACACATGTTACCCTTCAGGACCAAATTTTGGACTCCACAAGCGGGTTCTGGAATTGACATATCTATTTTTTTTCAATTTAGTCCGTAAAGGACAAATATTATAACAAATATTATTACAATTTGCCAAAGAATTATGCAATTTCTTTTATGAGAATGAAATATGATATAACAAATATTATAAGGAAAAATATTATTTCCATATATCCATATAATATGTGAAACTAATGTATAAGTCTGCAAATGATTCCAATATATAAACATGGTAAGCTGTTGAATATGTTTTGCAAAACTGATTAATAATAATGCTGAAAGTGAAATGAGTAATGAAACAATTAGGCAAAGAGCAAGAAAATTCAACTAATAAAAATGATAAATAGCTCTGTAAAGAATTGTCAAAATGGAAAAATATGAAATTTCCAGTCATGGGCCTGCCCTAAATTAATGGGCCAAAGTGAGCCTAAACTAATTGGGTCATTGGGCCGAAGGTGAGATTCATCACTTCCACAGCTTCCGCAACGAAATATTTTTCTCAGTCTCCTTCTTCATAACTTTAGCAACAGCCATCTCGAAATCTTCTTGTGTCACATGAACTCTTCTCTCTCTCAAAGCAAACATCCCCGCCTCCGTGCAAACCGCCTTCATCTCCGCCCCAGAAGCGCCGTTCATCTTCTCCGCCACCTTCTTCAAATCAATCCCCCGCATCAAATTCATCCTTCTAGAATGAATTTTCAAGATGTCAAAACGAGAATCCTCATTAGGATTTGGGAATTCAATCTTCCTGTCTATTCTTCCTGGCCTGAGAAGAGCCGAATCCAGAATATCAATCCGATTCGTCGCCATTAAAACCTTAATTTTGTTCGATGCTTCAAACCCATCAAGTTGGTTCAAAAGCTCCAACATTGTCCTTTGAACCTCACTGTCGCTGCCACTTCCAGACCGAGCCGACCCAATGCTGTCAATTTCATCCATGAAAATAATCGATGGAGCATGTTCTCTAGCCATGACAAAAAGCTCCCTAACCATTCTCGACCCTTCGCCGATGTATTTCTGAACCAGTTCAGAACCAGAAACCCTTATGAAAGTACAATCGGTGTGATGGGCCACGGCTCGGGCCAACAGAGTTTTCCCTGTTCCCGGTGGTCCGTACAGCAAAACGCCCTTTGGCTGAGCAATTCCAAGACTTTCAAACAATTCAGGATGTTTGATCGGAAGTTCGATCACCTCTTTTATTTCTTTGATTTGCCGATCGAGACCGCCGATCATGTCGTAGGTAGAATCCGGGACTTTTTCCACTTTCATAAGATTAACCAAGGGGTCGACTTTACTGGGTAAAATCAGATGAAGAACGTAGCTGTCGCTACGGAGAGCGACTCTTGTCGTCGGTGTGAGTTTTGTGATATCGATGTTTTTATCGATATCGACTACGTATTTTCCGTCTGAGTGGACTTTGACTAAAACCTTGTATTTTCCCATGACTTTGACGACCTCGCCGATGTACGATCCCGGCTGTTGAAGCAGCTGCCGTTCCTCTTTAAGCAGTTTCACACGAGAATTGAGGTCGTCGCGTTGGGCTTTGAGACGGTTGAGATCGTGAGTTTTCTGGCTACGTTGGATGGTGAGATCGCGGATGTGTTGAAGGTAGTATTGCCGGAGGCCTTCCCTTCGCTTGTCCTCCGCCGCCGATGTTGGTTGCTTCCCATCGATAACTGCCGCCGCCATCGAGATTTTTGCTTCCTAGGTTTTTGCTTTTCTTTTCTTATTTTTGTTTTGGTGAATTACTGAGTTACTTACAAAAGCGCATTAAGGGTGGGTTTTTATATAGGGTGATTTTCTTTTCCACCAAGTTTTCTTTTATTTCTACTAGGATTTGTTATTATCCCACGGCTCCAAATCTGATTAGGAATATACTAATACTAAATACTAAAAGTGATTTTTTTTAAGGTACCAAAAAAAAGTGAATGTTCTTCTAAATAATTCCATCTAATTAAAAGCCAAAACTTATAATTTGATTCTTTTTTCTTTTTTGAGATAATTGATTATTTAACCATTGATATGAAAATAAATGATGTGCATTTATTGGATTTAGGGGTGTAAACGAGCCGAGTCAAGTCGAGTATCTGACTACTCGAGCTCGACAGAAAATTTGAAACTCGATACTCGGCTCGAGCTCGATCGAGTATCAACGATCTGCATCTATTGGTGGATGTAACCGCCATTGAAAAATTGCATGAATAGCTTTTACATGTCTGATGTCTCTATGTTTGATTCTAAAATGGAAAAAAGGTCTCTATGTTTATATGGTAAGGCCAACATCTTCTTTTTTTGAACATCTATCTATATTTCTATATATCAATCCATATACCAACAATCTGCAGAGTTGATTTCCGCCACAAGACCAGAAGACTCTCACCTACAATTAAGCATTGAAGATGACAACCGTGCCATCTTTAGTGTTTAGCCTCATAAGAATCATATTGGACCAACAGCTGTACAGAATCACATTTAATATTTTTTCCATTATGAGCTCTAATCCAAGTATCCTACCAAATTAATTCAATTTGTTTAACGTAGTCTCATGGGGCCTACCACTGATTCATTTCAGGCCGGGAACGTAAAGATCATTGGGCCTCCCAACAAATGGGTTTCTGAAAGATCGAACTTGTATTCTCATATCCTTGTCAGGTAGAGACCGCTTACGAATTACTAATAATTAAAGTTGAAACATATATGAGATAATTTTTAATTTCAATATTGAACATATAACCCATAATAACATAAATTTTTTTTATAATATTTGAAGATAGACAGGGCGGGACTTGTCTTAAGTAGTGTCAATACTCAATATACCAAAACCTCCCAGCTTAATTGCTAAAGGTCTATCGCATATTGTAAACATGGCTCAAGTGGCCTATTGGTAAGCAAACAAATTTAAAAATCTCCAAACAAAATACTGTAGATTATGAGAAAACTGAATGAGAAAATGTCACCAAAGACATTGAATCTCATCTTCTAAAGGCTTAATCTATCTCGTTTGAATTATCTTTTAGAGCTGGTTTGCGTATTGTTAATAGTCCTTCTTGAATCTTATTCCTCACAACATGGCAATCCAACTCTATGTGTTTAGTCCTTTCATGAAAGACAGGATTTTGGCCAAGATAAATAGCTGATTGATTGTCACAAAACAATGGAATTGGCAATTTTACATGAACTTGCAGATCAGCCAAAAGATATTGCAACCATTGTAATTCACAAGTAGTAGTTGCTAGTGCCCTGTATTCTGCCTCAGTGGAACTTCTACTCACAGTATTTTGTTTCTTGCTTTTCCATGAGATTAAAGATCCCCCAAGCAAAATGCAAAATCCTGTAATAGATTTCCTTGTATCAAGGCAAGTCCCCCAATCCCTGTCAGAAAAAGCCTGTAATTTTAAATCATTCATAGCAGGAAAGAACAAACCCTGACCAACAGTCCCTTTTAAATATCTCAGCACTCTATGCACTGCCATTAAATGAACATCAGTAGGTTTATCGAGAAACTGAGCAAGTTGCTGCACTGCAAAGCTCAAATCTGGTCGAGTAGTTGTTAAGTATTGTAGCTTGCCTACTAATTTTCTGTAAACAGTAGTATCCTCTATTTGTATTCCTTGTTCCTTTGACAGCCTTGTTTCTGGCAAGATAGGTGTTGGACTAGGTTTACTTTCCATAAATCCTGCATCTCTAAGCAAATCTAAGGTATATTTCTTTTGACACAAATTTATACCCTTATTTGACCTAGCTATTTCAAGTCCAAGAAAGTATTTAAGTTCTCCTAAATCTTTAATGGTGAACTCATCATGCAAATACTTCTTGACTCTAGTAATCTCATCCAAATCATTGCAGGCTAATACAACATCATCAACATAGACTAATAAGGCTATAAAAATATTACCATTAGTCTTTGTGAAAAGTGTATGATCTGCTGCAAATTGCTGAAAACCATAATGAAGCAATGCCTCTGTAAGTTTAGCATTCCATTGTCTACTTGCTTGTCTTAGACCATATAATGACTTCTGCAGTTTGCATACTTGATTCTTAGTACTTGTATATCCTTCTGGCAACCTCATATAAACTTCCTCATCTAGATCTCCGTGTAAAAAAGCATTATTTACATCGCATTGATGTAAATACCAATTTTTAGCAGCAGCCACTGTTAAAAGAGTTCTTACAGTGGTCATTTTAGCTACAGGACTAAAAGTATCCATGAAATCGACCCCCTCTTGCTGTGTATATCCTTTAGCAACCAGCCTAGCTTTGTATCTCTCTATGCTGCCATCTGCTTTCCTTTTTATTCTAAAGACCCATTTACACCCTATTGCTTTCTTATTTGCAGGCAATTCCACTATTTTCCATGTATTATTTGCTTCCAAAGCTTCTATTTCAACTTGCATAGCCTTTTGCCAATTTTGATCTCCTGCAGCCTCTTTGTAGGTCTTGGGCTCTTTATCTTGATCAATTGTAACGGCAAACGCTTGATGTTTAGTAGACAAATGATTGTATGAGAAAACCTTGTCCAGTGTATGTGGACTAGTCCTTGTGACTGATCCACATTTGTAAGAGGCTAAGTATGGAGGCTTTGTTTTGATTCTTGAACTTCTTCTGACACTTGAATTTGGATTAGAAGGTATATTCTTTGTTTTGATTCTTGAACTTCTTCTGACACTTGAATTTGGATTGGAAGGTATATTAGGAATTTTTAAGTTGACATTTGGTTGTGTAGCGGTTTGTGGTTGTGTTTGAGAAAATTCTGGAAAATTTTGTGGATGAACAGTTTGAACTTGTTCATCATGTTCATCAGGCTGCTGAACACTTTGTTGAATTGGACCTATTGATCTATCAGATGTGTTTTCTGCACTGATATTGAATTGTGTTTCAGCTTCAGTTGGTCCTGATCCGTGCATATGCTCAGCCAAAGGATCAACTCCAGTGCTAATTTCTGGAAAATAACTAACAACAGGAAGAACAGGTGTTTGTGCAGCTTTTTGATTTTCTGCTTGCAAATTGTTAGTTTTAGGGGAATATGGAAAAATATGCTCATAAAAACTAACATCCCTGGAATGAAACACTTTATGAGTGTTTAAATCATATAGTTTATAGCCCTTAATGCCAGGTGAAAAACCTATAAAAATAGACTTTATAGTTCTATTATCAAACTTGTTTTGCACATAACAATGATTAGAAGCATATGCTAAAGATCCAAAAACTCTTAGAACACTATAATCAGGTGGCTTAGAGAATAAAAGCTCATAAGGTGAAACATTATTAGTGACAGGACTAGGAATTCTATTTATAATGTGAACAGCATGAAGAATGCATTCCCCCCAGAAACCTATAGGCAAATTCGATTGGAATCTTAAAGCGCGTGCAACAGTTAAAATGTGCTGATGTTTTCTTTCAACTATGGAGTTTTGCTGAGGAGTATAGACATTAGAGAGTTGATGAATTATACCTTTTTCTTGATAAAATGCAGGTACATCAAATTCCTTGCCATTGTCAGATCTGACACATTTAATAGAAGCTTGAAACTGTGTTTGAACATATTGAACAAAGTCTTGCAAGATTTTTCTGGCTTCTGACTTATTTTTCATTAAGTATACCCATGTGAATCTGCTGTAATCGTCTACTATAGTCAAAAAATAAAACTGGCCTTTGTAAGTGGGTGCAAAGTTGCCTCCCCATATATCAACATGAATCAAATCAAATACAGAAAGAGAAACAGTTGTACTATTAGGAAAAGGAAGTCTCTTCTGTTTAGACATGTGACAGATGTCACAAGGATCAACAGAAGTACATGAAAGAAATAGAAATTTTAGCCTAGAAAAAGAAGTATGCCCAAGTCTGTTATGCCAGAGAAGACTTTGAGCATCAAATTTAACTGTTTTTGAAACTCAAGAAATAAAAACAGAATTAGAAGCAATTCTAGAAACAGGCTTAAAAACAGCTTTCATCTTGTAGAGTCCATTGGATTGTTCAGCAATTCCAATCGTTCTCCATTGTTTGATATCCTGAATCACACACATGTTAGAGATACTAATACAACAACAATCAATATGAGATGTGAGTTTCCCATCCGAGACCAAGTTAAAAGTAAAAGTAGGAACATATAAGACATTATACAAAAATAAAGAGTCATTGAGTTTAACAGTGCCTATATGAGTGACTTGAACTTTAGCATTATTAGGCAAAGAAACATAAGCATTAGAAATAGGATAAAAATGAGTAAATGAATGCAGATTACAAGCTATATGATCTGTAGCTCCTGTGTTTATAATCCAATCATGAGAATTATGACTTGCATTATTAAAAACATTTAAAGAGACATGTGGATCAAATAAGGTAAAGTTATAAGTAATACCAGAAAAATCTATTGGAGGAATAGAAGTTGATGGTGCTTGTACTGCATTAACTTGATGTTGAGGCTGATTAAGACCCATCAACTGATCATACTGTTCCTTGGTGAGTTGAAAACTGCCAACTGAAGAATTAAGTGCATTTGATGTAGAAGCCAATTCTGAAACAGAGTTAGGCATCATTGCTTGAGAATTTGCTAGATCAGTTTCGTCAACGCAATTGGCAGCAGATTTCTTGAAATTAGGCTTAGAACCAACGGGATATCCATGTTTCTTATAACACCTATCCACAGTGTGCCCCTCCTTGCCACAAAAAGTACACATATGATGTTTCTGATTAGGAAATTTCTTAACAAAAGTCTGAGAAGTCTTTACAGCCAAAGCAGCTGTGTCAACTGGAGCAGAAGGCAAAATCTTCCTTTCTTGTTGAATAACAAGATTAAAGACCTTGTTAATCGATGGCAAAGGCTCCATCATCAAAACTTGAGACTTAACTGTCTCAAAGGAATCATTAAGACCCTTCAAGAAGATAAGAACATAGTCATGTTCATAAAACTCTCTGAACTTCTTGAATGGATTACAAGCACAAGGATTAACACAAGAACAAATAGGTAAAGGCTTCAAAATTAGCAACTCATCCCAAAGAATCTTTATTTTTGTAAAATACTGCTGAACATTCATCGATCCTTGACTAATGTTGAACAACTCAGCTTGCAATTCAAGAACCCGTAAAGTAATTTCCTTGGGCAAAGCGAGATTGAAGATCAGCCCAAATTTCTTTTGCAGAATCAATCCAGATAATGGATTGCGCAATCTGGGAAGAAACAGAGTGTATGATCCAAGAAGTGACCATATTATTGCATCTCTGCCAATTGGAATAAGTAGCATCTGTAACAGCAGGAATAGAGATTGTGCCATCAACGAATTGCAGCTTGTTCTTGGACATAAGCGCCACTGACATGGCCCTGCGCCACTGATGATAATTGTTGCCATCCAAGACAGAAGAAACCAAAGCTAATGTTGGTGATTCATTCGCAGCAAGAAAATAAGGAGAATTCTCCTCTGGCCTGGAACTAGAAGCCCATGGATTCGCCATAGATGAAACGAAATAGAAGAAAGAAGACTGATAGCAGTCAAAGAAGTCTGTTTGGCTAGCGAGAAAAAGCAAACAGAAAGAAAATATAAGAAAAAAAAACTAAAAGAAAATGCGGAAAAGAAAATTCTCATCTGATACCATGATAGAAAGATTAATGAAAGGAGCAAAAAGTGTATTTCATTAATTCTGAATATTCTGTTTATATACAAGTTGATACAGTATGGTTAACTAACTTAAGTATAACTGCTAAACTAACCATACTAATTAAATCTGAACCATACAAATAACAAACTTAACTAATATAATCTAACATCGCCTTAAGCCTAAAAATTAATGATGAAAATTACTCTCAACTATATCAAACTTGATTTATGAGACAAATGGGCCTATTTAATAAAAGCCATGGGGAATACGATTGCTACCTTTCCGGCTAGAGAAATTATTTAGAGAAACTTTTAATAACCTTTTTATTTGGTTGATTAGAGGTAAAATGTACAAAATCGGTTCAATTAGGGGTAATTTGTCAAAATGGGGGCACAATATTTGTATTGGATTAGTTAGGTTGTGCCCTTTATCTGACAGATTGCTCATGATTGAACTGATTTTGCAACATTTGGCCTCTAATCTAATTAATTAACCAAATTAAAATGTTATACCCAAATGAAGTCTAAGTTAAACCGTTTTGCCTTCATAAATTAAACAATTAACCAACTTAGAAAGGTAGAATGCATTGATTGCATGATGGCCCATAATAACTTGAGATTTCCCCTATATATATGATGAGGGACTTGAGTACAATCTCATTAATCCTGGATAGTTTACACAAGAAGCAGGGTAGCTTATATTGTAATTAGAGAAGGCAAGCATGGGTGATCTGAGTGGCAAACTGGAAGCTGAGGTAGAGGTGAAGGTCCCTGCCGATAAGTTTTTCTGCGTCTTCAGGAGTGAAAATCACCGAATCCCCGAAGCTGCTTCCAACCACATACATGCTATTGAAGTGCACGAGGGTGACTGGGAAACTCATGGCTCCATCAAGCTCTGGACATATACTGTTGGTAAGCAAAACAAAAATTTTAAAAAACCTCCAATCTTTTTTGTTCCTTAGTAGCAACAAAAAAAAAAAACCCTCCAAACTTTGACTTCATCAGCTTATACATCTGTTCGAGATTTCTTGTGGGAGGTCTCGAGTTCGATATAACTTGGTGATTAATTTTGTTGTGAATTGATAATGATGTGCAGATGGGAAAGCGGAGATTTTCAAAGAGAGGTTCCTGGTGGACGAGGAGAACAAGTGTATATCTATGGAGGCCTTGGAAGGACATGTTTTGGATGAATTGAAGAGCTACAAGATGACTTATCAGGTTTTGCCTAAGACTGATGAAAGCTGTGTGGCCAAAATCACTGTGGACTATGAGAAACGCAACGAAAATGTCCCTGAACCAAATAAGTATCTCCAGCTGGTCATCAATGTTACCAAAGACGTTGAATCCCATCTTCTCAAGCCTAATTAATTAGGACTATATATATTATATAATATTATAAAATAAAATAAAATATGATCTCTGTCCTAATTTGCATTCGACCGTAGTACGGTTGATGTTGTCTCTCTACTACTTGATGCTGTGCAATAATCACCTGTGTTTAAACATTGTGCTGTGTAATGTGTAATTGCATGTGTAAGTGGTTGAATTATCTTTGATTCTTTGTTGTGAATGCAGATAATTAATTAATAAAGTACGTTGGTGTTAAATTTACTTGATTTCTTCTTATTAATCCTTGTTTAATTTGCCATATACACCTCAATAATTAAGAATAAATGGAGTGAACATTTTGTGAGTACACCAAAACCGGCCGATAAGGCTATCTCTCTCTGTATAGCCTAATCCTATACAGATTTGGAAAAGCTGCCCAAGCATCTTGGCCCTTGATAGCTAAGTTCTTCTGCATCATTAATTAAGAAAGAAAATCTTTAAGTCCCCAATGCTACATGCCGACAAAGTAGACAGTGGAAGTACTAAAGGAGGTTGGGAAGATGAATATGTCTCCATGCTAGCCCTAGCCTTAATTTGGCTTGATTTTTGTTCTAAAAAAAAAAAAATTGGCTTGATTATTACAGCAAGTTTGCTATACAGAATTCCACTTAAACAGAGAGTTAAAAAAAAAACAGAGCTATTCACATAATACTATAGTAGAGGGGCGTAGCTACCTTAGAGAGAGTGGGGTCAATTTTATTATTAATTTCATTAAAAATTACATCAGTAAAGATAAAAGATATTCTTCTCATTTAATTAGTAATTGTAGATATATGGTATGAGTAGCTTTTTATCTCTATCAAATTATGAGGTTGATATGAAATTAAGGAAGGAGATTTTCAATTGATAACATATGCCTGGGGACTGGCCCCTTTAACTTAAATTTTCTATATATTTGATGAGATTATAAGCAGGAGAAAAGACTTGGGTCAAGTCTAAATCGGAAACATGGCTCTGACTGGCAAACTAGAAGCTGATGTAGAAATCAAGGTCGCCGCCGATAAGTTCTTCTGCATCCTCAGGAGAGAGAATCATCAAATCCCAACCGCTGCGTCCGAAAAAGTACACAACGTTGAAGTGCATGAGGGTGATTGGGAAGCTCATGGATCCATCAAACTCTGGAAATGTACTGTTGGTAAGTAATTAAACATGCATTATTCTTATAATTTAACATATAATATATAACTAATTTTCTTTATGTTTTTTCAATCTGCAGAGGGGAAAGAGGAGATTTTAAAGGAAAAGGTTCTAGTGGACGATGCAAACAAGTCTGTGATGTTTGTTGCCTTGGAAGGACATGTTATGGAAGAATTTAAAAGCTACAAGATTATTTATAAGGTTACGCCCAAGACTGATGATGAAAGCAGCAGCATGGTCAAAATTACTCTGGATTATGAGAAACTTAACGAGAATATCCCTGATCCAAACAAGTACCTTCAATTTCTGGTGAATCTCGATCGTTAAAGACATTGAATCTCATCTTCTCAAGGCTTAAATATAAATAGTAATAATGAGATTTGATCGAGGGAAATTATATATATCTCTGTTTTTCATTTCTCTTTTCTTGTACTATATATCTAGTTTTGTGTGCTTTAAGATGGGATATCACGGTGGATGCATATTGAAGATTTGAAATGACAGTACACATGCATCCACCATTTTCCAAGGTTGATGTCAATATATATTAAATTTGTATAGTTTCAACTTTGTGCTTAATCCTTGTTTGGTTAGCAGGCTTTGAATTGTAATAAATCAGACAAAGGAAATGAAAGTATAGTTGTTTCCTTTTATCTGCAAACTCGGTGGTATTATATAGTATATATGTTAGGTTTTGTTGAGCACTCATGTCCTGACCCAAACTAGAAATCTTGTTTATAATTTTTTTGAATCTATAGAGTAGGGAAAAGTCGAGATATTGAAGGAAAAAAATTCTGGTGGACGATGCAAACAAGTGTTGGACTGTACTGTAGTAATTGCCTTGCTTTGGAAGGACATGTCTTATGGAAGAACTTGAGAGCAACAAGCTTACTCATCGCCTTAACCCTAATAATGATGAAAATTATATAAAACTTTAGGAGAAAATTAATGGGCCTATACTTTTAGGACAGAGATCTGTATATCTAATTTTTGTTTCGTGTCCTTCAAAAAATAAAAGCCATGGGGACCCTAGGCTGTCTCTTTAGTCTTTACTGATCTTTACTCACGTTACATGTGCGATATTTAATCAATAAAATGTTACGTTGACGTTGATGTTTCATTTGTAATATACTGTATACACTATTTTTATATTGTCGTTCAAGCTCTTGAATAATTACGTTGGTTGTGGGGTTTTACTCAAGTTTTCTTAATCCTTGTTTAATTTGGTTCAATTATTAGAGAATATATATATATATATATATATATAAGTTTGCTGAATTTGATAAGCCATCATGACATGGCTTGATAAAAAGGTCCTTATGTACGTAGCTATCTCTGTTGGGAGACTCATTCACCATAACCAGATGCACGACGCGGATCAAATCCGGATTAATCAGGGCAAAACCTTGGATACCGGATGTAATAAAAAAAAATGACATGGCTTGATAAAGATAAAGTCCTATAGGACTCTAATTATACTTGATTCCTATAGCCACTTGACGTTGATGTTTGATTTTGTAACACTCCCCATGTACTAATTAATACTACCTTTGATTACCATTAATCAATCAACTCATTCAGCCTTTACATGCTTTATTATTACAACAACAGAGATTAAGAAAGAAAACAGAGCTTTGATCAACGTGGTTTCCAAAATTTACACATACACACCAAAATAATTAGTAGTACTACTACTAGTACAGATTTAACATTTTCCCTATATACCAAAAAAAAAAAAATTATGCCAAAAATTTTTTTTAACATTTTCCCAGTTCAAAGTTCAAACACATGATTCACGCTAGTAGTACTGTACAAAAAATTAATAATTTTCTCTTTTTTTTGCCATAAAAAGTAGTGAATGATTAAATCTTTTTAACTCTGTGTACCAAATGAGAGTAATAGATAACACATGCATTGTATGGTGGCCCATAATAAAATTAACTTCAGATTTTCTATATATTATTATGAAGATAAGCAGGAGAGGGGACTTGCCTCAAATCTCAATATTTCTCAGATACTCTTTTCTAGGAAAATAATATATGGCTCTGTTTGGAAAACTGGAAGCTGAAGTGGAGGTGAAAGTCCCTGCTGATAAGCTGTACTGCATTATCAGGAAAGAAAATCATGAAATGCCAAACGCTGCCTCCGATAAAATACACCATGTTGAAGTCCACGAGGGTGATTGGGAAGCTCATGGCTCCATCAAACTTTGGAAATATACTGTTGGTAAGCAACTTTAATTTCAAGCAAGAAGAAATTAACCTTAATTATAACTTTTTGTTTTATGTTTTTTTATTGAATCTTCTTGCAGAGGGGAAAGTGGAGCTTTTGAAGGAAAAAGTTCTAGTGGACGATGAAAACAAGTGTGTAACTTTGGTTGCTCTGGAAGGACATGTTTTGGAAGAATTTAAGAGTTACAAGATTATTTACAAGGTTACGCCAAAGACTGATGAAAGCAGCGTTGTTAACATTACTCTGGATTATGAGAAACTTAACGAGAATATCCCTGATCCAAACAAGTACCTTCAGTTTCTGGTCAATCTCACCAAAGACATTGAATCTCATCTTCTCAAGGCTTAATTAATAATAATGAGATTTGATTAAGGTAATATATTTATTTTGCTCTTTCATCCTAGCGAAAAATAAATAACTAAAAGCTGGCCGTGGAGAATGTTTGTTGTTTGTACTTTTTAATTGTAGTAGTTGATGTCAATGTTTGTACTCTCAACTCTGTAGCGTGATTAAGTGCTTGTATTATTGTCCTTGAAGCTCGTTGTATTATTATATATGTATAATTATTGAAGTTATAATTAATCCTTGTTTGATTGAGCTTTGATTTACTAGATCTCTTGTTTTGGCTACACATATGGTGAAGTATGGGTACTGGGCAGAGTACCCTTCCTACTATCTCAAGCATTGTTTTTCGGTTTTGTACACTTTGATTAATGAATCAAAGTAACATAATGTCAACCAATATATTAAAAGAGTTTTGAGTAGGGATAGCAGCGGGTCGGATAGCTGCTTAAATCTCACTATCTGAATTTGTATCCGTTTAAAATTAGTGATATCCGCATCCGTCAAATATCCGCATATTTTTTAAAACTAGTATCCAAATCCGCTCCGCTACCGCCTGCTATCATCCCTACCACTCCACCGTATCCGTTTATATAGCAAATATCCAATTAAAACTCATTTTTGTTAGGGATTTTTAATGGGTGGGTTTAAGATAAAACTAAAAACTCATTTGGGCCTCAATACCTAATATATTTGGACTGAAGGGATATTAAATGGATTTATATGGAGGATACGGATCAAATATCCGCTCTAAATCTGTTTATATATAAATGGATTCGGATAGCAGATATCCGAGGGATACTATCCGTATCCGCTTCGAATTCGCCAGGGATAGTGGTTTCACTATCCAAATTCGCCCCGTATCCATATATCACCATCCAAATCCGCCCTAAACGGATTCAGACGGATCGGATATCTATCTACTATCCGCAAGCTGCCATCCCTAGTTTTAAAATTGTTTATCGATTTTAGTACGTATAGAGTATAGACCCTCTCTTATTATAATACTTCTTGAATTGATATACAATTTGATTATCGAATTAACTAAAGCTTAAAAAAAATTTAATTTCTTAACCTTTATTTGATCCTTGAATTCTAATTGTCCATTTGGTAGGAAAGATACAAAATTTATTCAATTCAATGATTGTGCTGGATGATCATATATATATATATATATATATAGATGCTACTCGTAACTCAATTCTTGAAATGAGAAAATTTCTTTCCTTACCATTTTTCTTCCTTTCTATCAACCGAACCATAATTATTGAATGATTTGATTTAAGTTGAATTGAATTAGGCCATTTTATTTTATAGCATGTTAGTGCCATGTGAATTCGTTATTAGTCTCTTTCCTAATGGTAAGCGAATTGAAATTTTCTAATGCGTTATTAGCCATCCATATTAACATACCCGTTTATAGTATTTCCATAGAAATAAAAAAAAAACATTTTTTTTCTTCAAAGAAAAAACATTTTTACGTGAGTACATGTGAAATCCCATTACAATCAGAATAAACTGAATTGCTAAATACCGCCCTATTTTTGCTATTCACCGTCCCACTTTTTACACTTTTGTCCTTTGTTTATATTTTTTCAAAATTTTAACTCCAAATCTTTTAAAACATTCAAACAATCTTCAAATTAAAATCTATACTTGTATGAAAATCTCTATGAAATAAATGTTTTTATTTTGTAAATCTAAGTTTTTAAAAAAAAAATTTTTTTGACTAAAATTGCTCATGCCGCCCTAGGGGGACGGCTGAGCCATGGTAGGGCCGCCCCAGGGGAGCGGCCTGGCCATGGTAATGACGCACCAGGGGCGGCATTACCATGGCTAGGCCGCCTCCCTGGGGCGGCTCTGCCATGGATAGACCGCCCCCCCTGGGGCGGCACCGGTACTAAACCCAGTTTTTTTTTTAAAAAAAAAGCCTTGCCGCCCTAAGTGGGGCGGCTAGCCGTGGCAGAGCCGTCCTAGTGGGGCGGCTCCACCGTGGCAGAGCCGCCCTAGTGGGGAGGCTCCGCCGTGGCAGAGCCGCCCTAGTGGGGAGGCTCCGCGTGGCTAAGGGCAAAAGTGAAAAAGTGGCAAATGTCAAAGGGCAAAAGTGTAAAAAATGGGGCGGTGAATAGCAAGAATAGGGCGGTATTTAGCAAACCCCCATAATAAATCTCTATATGCCGAAACATCTAGATGAGAAATCAACTCAAACTAAGAAACTACCAAAATAAACCATCTACCTACCAAATACACAAATAAACAAATTATAAACTAAACTCACATTCCGG
The DNA here is from genome assembly GCA_001974805.1 of Corchorus capsularis. NCBI lineage: Eukaryota > Viridiplantae > Streptophyta > Magnoliopsida > Malvales > Malvaceae > Corchorus > Corchorus capsularis. The sequence goes on along the minus strand of AWWV01013681.1, from coordinate 14,169 downwards.
TGAGACTTGAACCCAGGACCTCACAATTCAGACACGATACATCTACCAATTGAACTAACAAACTCGGGTAAGAAAAATCATTTTTAGCTTTCACCAGCACCACAAAACAAAAAAAAGATTTCCGCCAAAAAAAAACATAGATATGTATGGCAATTGGCAAGTGGGCAAGCAACATCGTCAATTCGTCATTTCCTTGGGACCAAAAATATCGCAATCCACCCCAGCGTCCCGCCAAACCAAAAAGTACACGTCAGCGTACAACGGTCCAAAAAAGCGCGTTGGCCTTTTTGCAACGTGTCGTCATCCTATAGTCCCACCATTAAACAGAGATTTTGAATCTGAAACGATAGCAAAGGAGAGCTCAAGCTCCTCTCGCTCCAATATTCTCGCCCATGGCTTCACCATCTCCTTGCAGATGGCCATGGAGCCCCGCTTCAACTAACTCTTCGATTCATATCTCTAATTTCCCTTCCAATTCCTCCATTTTCTTCTCGTTTCGTCTTAAACGGCGCCGTTTCGCGGCCTTTTCCTTACGCGATTCTTCCTCCTCCTCTTCTTCTTCTTCTGCTTCTCCGACTGATTCTAAAAAGAAGTCCGTAAATCCACGCGTTTCCAGTTCACAACCAGGTCTAATTGCCGATTATGCTGAAAACGATGTCGTTTTGGCACCATCTTCGAGTCGAAGTTCGTCTGCAAAGAAAAAACCCCTCAGTTTTGAGTATCTGTTTGGGAAGCAGTATTTGTGGAGGAGGATATTGTTTGCTTCGAAGAAAGTTAGGAGCATTATTTTGCTTAATGTCATCACTCTCATTTATGGTTAGATTTTTCTTTCTTTTCCTTTCTAATTTCATTCTGCGTTATTTATTTGTTTTAATTTGATTGTCAATTTTCTTTCTTGGTTTTTGTTTTCCTAAGTAGAAAGCTAAATTATATATTTGAATGAATTTGGCATCTAATGTTTCTAATCACACATTGAAATAAATGGTAATTTTGAATGTTTTTTTTTGATAACGGGTGATTTTGAATGTTGAAATACAAAAGGATCATACAATCCACATCCACCATCTAATTAGAAAGCATTTTTAGATAAAATAGCGAAGAATTCACTTTGATACCTTGAACAGGCCCACTGGTAACAACTGAATAACTGTTGTGTTTATATAGATACTTTCCTTTTTTTAAAGAAAAAAGATGTAATTTCCATTTATAAAAATGAACTTAGAACCATAGTAATACTGAAGTTCTATAATTTGCTTTGCTTTTGAGGACAAAAATGTTGGGGAAAATAAGTTGCATTTGCTTAAACTTTACTTCTACCTTATTTTAAAGCTAAGAATTCAAAGTTCAGGGGTGGAAATTTGGCTTCTCAGAATCCATCTGTTAAGTTTCAAGCTATACAAGTAAAAAGCTAAAAGTCAAAGTTGTTGCAATGCACTTCCTTAGGTTTAGTTGTACGACTTAATAATAACAGTGTCATGGTTGTTTGCAAAATTCAGTACTTGCAGAGGTAGAATATGCTTGATGAATTGAGTGCTAGATGTTCAATCTTTTGGGTCACGTACAAGTACTGTGATTTTTTTTCCTTTTGCTAATAGAGTGACCAATATGGATGCAACCCTAAATCTCTACTCAAATCTCAGCCCCACCTTACCACTGAGATAGGTCATGTGAGAGTCTCTTTTTAACAATAACCTAAGGGGTTTTGCAGTACCTTTTGAAATAGGAAGCTGATCCAATATGGCCCCTTTTAATGCCATTTATACATTGAGTTTTAATCCTTTTTTTGCAATACAAGTAACTAAATAATTGCTTACTCCATAACCTCATTTCAAGATCTGGGTTACTTTCATCTTGCAGCTAGTAACATTCCTGTTATAAAAGAGGTTGAAGCTATTATGGATCCATCAACCTTCACTGTTGTGCGGTTTATGGTGTCAGCCATTCCATTCATCCCATTTGTTGTTCAAGCACGAGATGATGTTTGCACCCGGAATGCTGGGATTGAATTGGGTTTATGGGTTAGTTTAGGATACCTAACACAGGCACTTGGACTATTAACCTCTGATGCTGGGCGTACATCATTCCTATCAATGTTCACTGTAAGTTTTGTAGTACACCCTACATACATCAAAGGAAAATTGATTGCTCTATTGGAGCATCTAAAGGTACAGTTTTGGTATTTTCTGATGGAATTTATCAGGTGATTGTGGTTCCCTTGCTTGATGGTATGTTAGGAGCTGTAGTTCCTGCCGTTACTTGGTTTGGTGCTATCATGTCTATCATAGGAGTTGCAATGTTGGAATCCAGCGGCTCTCCTCCATGTGTAAGTGCAATTTCATGTTTCTGTTTCTTCTTTCATGCTGCTGGTCTCAGGATGGGTGAAGCAATATGCAACTATATTTTGAAGTGTGTATTTTAGACCATACAGTTTTCCTGATTGTTTTGTTAAATGTTAACAGGCTGGAGATTTCTTGAACTTCTTAAGTGCAGTATTTTTTGGTGTCCATATGCTAAGAACTGAGCATATTTCAAGAAGCACTAGTAAAGAAAACTTCTTACCGCTCCTTGGATATGAGGTGAATGTTATCTATATGTCTTCTGAAAATTTGAAGTAATACAATTTGTTTATCTTTGTCCATGGTTTGAAATGTTTGAAGGCCCATTTAGGTATGTGTTGTTGCTCTTTTGTCAACTCTTTGGTACTTTGTTGGAGGTTGGCTTGAGGGAAGCTGGGAGTTCAATCCATCATCTTGGTCTTGGGCAATATTTTGGGATTGGATGGTCACATTTCCCTGGATACCTGCACTTTATACAGGCATATTCTCGACCGGATTATGCTTGTGGGTAGAGGTATGTCTCTTACCTTTTTCACCTTTTTAAAATGCCTATTAGGTATCTGCAATTGCACACAGTGGAATCTCATTGTGAAGCATTTAAAAACTAGCGTACAAGATCCTCTTACTTTAGTTTTCTTGTAGTTGTTATTGATAGGCATTGTCTTTTAGTAAACTACTACAACTTTCATTCTTTTTGCCTTGGCCTAAATCATATTTCTGTCCATGTGCATTTGTTCTCATAAATGCTAAAGCACCTATATTATTTACTTCATTTTATTCTTATGTGAATTCTTTTATTTCAACTTATGTATGTTGTTGTCCTTCTCTTCTTCTTGTTGAAGTTATAATGTAAATATGTTGAGACTATCTGTTCTCAAGTCTACTCTTTTTAGATGGATACACATTTTTTGCTTCCCATTCACTAATCACTTGACTATATGGTTTCCTGTTAAATGTTTCTCTCAATTCAATTATTAAAAAACAATCATATATAAATCTAGTGAGCTAGTTACACCTCATATATGTTGGAAAAGAAATAAATATCTGACTGGGTATATTTCCATCTTCCCATGTTTTGGTGCGAAGTAACCTTGCATCACAGCTCTGAAGGCTGAAGCTGTTGTTTTCTCTGTGTAAATAAACTTTAAATGCATTATCATAAGCTTTTAGCTGAGAATTCAAATAAGGCATCTGCTACTTGCATATTGGCTCAAGTAGTTTTTCTTTCCTCCCTCACAGATTATTAGTATACAGCCTTCATTTCTCCCTTCTCTTAACCATCAAAATCCTGCAGATGGCAGCCATGCGTGATGTATCAGCCACAGAAACTGCAATTATTTATGGGTTGGAGCCTGTTTGGGGTGCTGGTTTTGCATGGTTTCTCCTTGGTGAAAGGTGGGGTGCCACTGGTTGGATTGGAGCTGCCCTTGTGCTAGGTAATATACTTATATTCTCTGGTCATTGACCCTTTTCTTTTCCTATTGGTTGGAATTAAAAGTTGCCTTATCTTTACTCAACCACCCAAGTTCCACAACCAAGAACCCAGGCTTGTAAAGCTGCATGGAGTTGAATCGCTTAAATTGTTTATTTTCTTTCCGCTTGGTTAGCTTGAGGTTGTTAAAATTGACATATTCTGTACTGAATTCCTTCCCTTAACTCTTACCAAATGATTTTACTCATGAAACAGAACTTGTTCTCATATTCAACTAAGCCTTTATAGTTTTATTTGCTTGTAAAGTGGTTTTTGTCAAAACTACTTACCAACTACAAATACTATTTAACTACCATTGGTATTTTGGTACATGGTGCAAGTTTAGTGTTGCTTGATAATGTTCATTACTGATATTTTATTAATTTACGTCTATGTAGGCGGAAGCTTGACAGTGCAGATGTATGGATCATTACCTTCTAATAAGTCTGACGAAAAACAGAAAAGTAGAAAGGTTGATCATAATCTAATAGTTTCAGAGAAGCCAAACCATCTTTCAGCCTCTCCAGTCATCATCAGCTCGGATAAGGATATGCGGAGGCATTTCAAGAAGTAAGCCGCATCTTCTCTTCTTTCATTTTTTCTCACGAAAGAGGGTTCCTTCAGATATATGTAATTGTAAGCCTTAATATGAGGCCTAGTTTTGGCATGTATTTGAGGCCTGAAGGTTATTACCTGATGCATATATGTATGTATATATAAGAATGTATATATGCTAACCAACATATAATTAGATATAAAATATATAACAAAATTTTGACCCACTTGGCTTTGTAAACTGTTTTCCGTTTGTTTTTCCTCTTTCCACACTAAATTATAGTATCTGGCAAGCCTCTCAGTGCTAAGCTATCATCTTTCTACAGTATATTGTAAGATGTTCATTGTTTTAATTAAGGTCTTAATTTGAGGAATGATCATTGGAACTCTTTTTTTTTTTTTTTTTTTGCATCAAATGCAAACAGAGGAAGAACAGGGCATTATTAATCGATGAAAAGAAGAAGCTGATCGGGTATGTTTGATTATCCTTCTTTAGCCAATCCATATCAGCAGTAGTAAATATCTGAACATGAATTTTTATATTAGCCAATCAGCCAATCCAAAGAAGAATATTACTATATTATACTAACAACTGAAGATGAATATGACGAGAATATATTAATCAAGCTTTAAACAAATTTTAACGTTAGCCCCAGCTCAACATGGAAACTTTTTAATCGCATTTGAGAGAGGCGCCTTTCAATTATACATCCTCTTTTGGCAAGTTGGCTTCTGTGGACCACTAATTAGAAAGAGAACCAAATCCATTAGTTTTGCTTTTTTTGTGAGAATTGACCCCATTGGATGCAAATTAATTGTTCAAATGTACTTGGACTGTTGGACATGGAAGAATCAAGAATCTTACTTAATATCAATGCATGCTTTCTCTCATTCTATATAAAGAAAGACTTACCGGTCTAAAAGTAGTGTGCATTATAAATCTTCAATTCCTAGTTTAGCAGACGGAAGAAATGGCTCAACTTGCAAAACTTGAGTTCCAATCTGAGATTAGGGCCTCTGCTGAGAAGGTGTACGATATCTACAGGCGCAAAATGTACCTAATGCCCACAATCTGCCCCCAAGTTATAAAAGACGTCAAACTTGTCAAGGGTGACTGGGAGACTCCAGGTTCTGTCAGGATTTGGAAATACGTTGCTGGTGATTCTTTATAACTTCATTCTCGATTTTATATAAAATATAGAATTGTTATAATTTACTTAATTTTGATAATATTTCATTTACTTAACTCATTTTGGGAGCCAATTTTGATGATCATATGTATCTGAAACGAACTTAATCAACACTTTTAACTGATGAATTTGCAGGAAATTCTGAGAGTGGCAGGGAGACGGTAGAAGCTGTTGATGATCGAAACAAGACGGTGACTTTCGATGCATTGGATGGAGATTTCGCCAAGTATTACAAGACCCTTAAGGCGACTGTTAGTGTCACAGCAAATGGTCAGAAAAGCGTGGCGAAATGGACCTTGATTTACGAAAAGGTGAACCCCAACATCCCTGATCCTGATCGATACTTGGAGATTGCCTCAGCCTTCAACAAGTCTGTTGAGGCTTACCTTCTCAAGTAACAAGAAGAAACCAACCAGAAAATATTGCATGCTTAATATATTGCTCTTGTAATCTAATGCTATTTGTGTTAATTTGTCTGATGAGATTCTATATATGTGTCATGTAAGTAAGAAATAAGGCATCCGAAGTCTGACCAAACCTATGGTCTCTTATATCTTGTAAAGTGTTTCAACGTTTTTATTATGGAGCATGATTGTATAAAGTAGTATAAACTTAAACTCCTCTTTTGATTCTAATCCTTATTAGTGTTACTTTAGAACAATTCACTTACTTAATAACATCAAAATTTCCTCCCATTTAGAATTTGACGCGGCTTAATTCCAGATTAATTAGAATTTAATGAGATTACCGGATATCATAGATTTATATTTTGAAAAAGAAACATTAACGTTTCCTTTATCAAAGGCAGGAAGATAAATTTATTCATAAGAACCAAAAATAAATATAGACAGAATCTTTTGTAAAATAGTGAATTATAGAAAGTATGGAAATGATTAAATAAACGATTTGGAATCTGATAAGACCACTAGACCAGTTTAAAGGATTTAGCTTCTCTCCAGTCTATCAAATGGACTGGAGAGGCCAGTCCACCTTAAGATTTTGCCACATGTTATTTTTCAGAGCCGTGAGAGCTTTGAACTGGGCGAAGGAGATGGGTTTTGTGAGGGTTGTTCTCGAGGGTGACACATTAAGCATTATTCAAAAGATCACTTCATCAAATGCAGATTTTTCACCTATTGGAGCTTATATCGCGGACGCAAAGGGTCTTAGTTTGTTCTTTCAACAATACTGCTTTCAACATGTCACTCGTAATTGCAACTTAGTTGCCCATGAACTTGCTCAATATGAATTGTCATTAATTAAGTGAAGAGATTGTATGATAGAGGACATGCCATTTTGGTTACATGATTCTTTAAAAACTGATTGTACTATTTCTTTATTTTAATGAATTGAAATGCTTTATTTTCAACCAAAAAAAAGAAAAAGTAATCTATATTAATTACAATGTGAGAACCTGAGTTTTTCCCGCAAGTTAATTTTTTATTTTTCCAAACAATTTGATGATTTCTGCTTAATTTCCAGCCAATTGGTCAACCATCAAAAGTCAAAAATTTTGTTTTCCAAAATTACTGACCCTGTGCTAGCTAACTCCATAAGCCTTAATTTGGGTTTTGATTCGAACAGGTTATAAACGATGTCGTAATAAAGATCATCCGCCCACCCAACGGCTAGCCGGCTAGGCCTCCCTCCGCAAGCTGACAATTTGCTTCCATGCATGTCTCCTTATTGAGAACTCCAGTTTTGGACTTGAACGCAAGCTTGGCCCCGATGAAAAGTATTCCTGACCCTCCACGTACGCCTTCCACCGAGCTCTACTCCAGCAACACCGTAGGATATCCTGATTTAAACCTGGATATGAACGTTGTTATGACAAAAAACAAACTTTAACGTTAGCGCCCCGGCTCAACATGGAAAATTTTTAATCGCATTTGAGAGAGGCCTTTCAATTATACATCTTGTTTTGGCAAGTTGGCTTCTGTGGACCACAAATTAGAGACAGAACCAAATCCATTAGTTTTTTTTTTTTTTTTTTTTTTTTTTTTTTTTTTTGGTGTGAGAATTGACGCCATTGGATGCAAATTAATTGTTCAACAAAATTTACTTGGACATGGAAGAATCAAGAATCTTGCTCAATATCAGTATACTCTCTCATTCTATATAAGACTTGGAGGTCTAAAATTAAAGTAGTGTGCATTGATCTTCAATTCCTAGTTTAGCAGACAGAAAAAATGTCTCAGCTTGCAAAACTTGAGTTCCAATCTGAGATTAGGGCCTCTGCTGAGAAGGTGTACGATATCTTCAGGCGCAAAATGTACCTATTACCCACAATCTGCCCCCAAGTTGTAAAAGACGTCAAACTTATCAAGGGTGACTGGGAGACTCCAGGTTCTGTCAGGGCTTGGAAATTCGTTGCTGGTAATTAAAACTTCATATATATCCCTTCTTTATTATATTTTTTTTCAATATTCTCGATCCATTTTATATATAGAATTTACTTGTTAATTGTAATTAATTTTCTGCTTTTGGGCCAATTTTGATGGTCTTATTTGAAAAAAAAAAAAAACTTAATCAAAACTCAACTGATGATATTGGGTTGGAATATAATATGCACTCCTTTCCAGGAAGTTCTGAGAGTGCCAGGGAGACAATAGAAGCTGTTGACGATCGAAACAAGACGATCACTTTCGACGCATTGGATGGCGATTTCGCCAAGTGTTACAAGTCCCTTAAGGTGACTCTTACTGTCATAGCAAATGGTCAGAAAAGCTTGGCAAAATGGACATTGATTTACGAAAAGCTGAACCCCAACATCCCTGATCCTGATAAGTACTTAGAGGCTACTTCTATGTACAACAAGTCTGTTGAAGCTTACCTTCTCAAGTAACAAGACAACCCAACCATAAATTATATATTGTCCTTGAAATCTAATACTATATATTTGTGTTTGTCTGATAAAATTCTGTGTCATATTGTAAGTAAGAAATAAGGCCTCCCAAGTCGGACCAAACCTATGGTCTTGATCTTGTAAAGTGTTTCAACGTTTTTATTATGGAGCATGACTGTATAAACTTAATTAAACTCCTCTTTTGATTCTAATCCTTAGTGTTAGTTTAGAACAATTAACTTACTTAATAACATCAACATTTCCTCCCATTTTGAACTTGATGAGGCTTAATTCCCGATTAATTATAGTTCAATGGGAAAATACTTTTTGACCCACCTGATTTTACTACTAGTTATCCAGCCTAATAATTAGGTAATAAATTAATTTCAGGTTTAGCTACTAGTTATAAATAAGGAGGGTTTACCTTGATTTTATGGTATTATTAAATAGAGTTTTAGAAATTATGACAATTTTTTCCAATGACACATTAGGAGGGACATTTTGCGGGTTGTGTAGCATTACTTGTTCAATGTGACTACCTGATATCATGGATTGAGATTTTCACTCTTTTATCATTTTCATTTTCTAAGAATATATTTATTTTCATTGGCACATGTTGTATGACTATTTGATTTCTTTGATATTTTCAGAGAAGGAAAACAATTTTTTTTTCTCCCACTAAACATAGCCTAAAGTTTGCTTAATTTAAAAGGTGAGGAAAGAAAATAGAGAACTTGTTTATAGTTCTCAATTAGAATTGAACTAATAATACACCACCAAAATTGCACATTTGTGCTAATATATATAATAATAGAGCTGGTAAAGTGCAACTAATTAAATTAATCAATAAAACGCCCTTACCCTGGAATTTGTCCTAACTAATTTATGTTTAGACAATTCTAGCATTTTACTAAGTGTTTGGTGCATGCTTCCTCAGACTCGAAAACTACAAGTTCGAAATATCAAAATCTATCTGATTATCCACTATATGGGACTCATATATTGTATAATTTAAGTTGGTTATCGTCTCTCTTGTATCATATATCTAATTACTAACATACAGCTGGCTAGCTATGATTGTGTGAATCTTACCGGCATGCCACACTATATGCTCGTAGCCTAAGCCTTAAGTTAAAGGCCTGCTATTATTATACAGTTGATTGATGACCATTATTTATCAACTTCTATTATTTTAAGTCTCTAACATTCAATTATTCAATGTAATTTATATGCAGCTTAAAGATAATTATTGTAGGTATATATTTGTTTAGGTGACCCATTTTCGAATGAAGTGGTTTGTTTTACTTTTATCAACTATCCGGACGTCTATTGGGCCAAGTTACTAGTTTCTTCCCTTTTTAGTTGCCATAATGCAGAAACTAGCTGGAGCACTGTATTTTTAGGAACTAATAATCCCGGCAATTAGTGCTTTTCGTTTTCCCCATAACAGGCTATACATCACTATTCTTTCTTTATTAATTTGTTAGTTTTTTATTTGAAACTACTTTAATTTGAGAGTTTAGAATCCCATTTTAAGGTTTTAACTCCACGTCGTGTGTAGAGTCAAGATCAACAAAACTCAAGATCTATAGGTTTAAAAGGATCCCCTATATATATCTAGTTAGTGCGAGATTATGATCTTTTCCGTACGTGAAAACTGAAAATTTAAAATTATCTCAACTCCTTAAAATTTTAAGGGAAAGGATATGAGTACTACCAAACTCTGACTTCTAGGGATGTACTATCAATTTAAAAATGACACCCTGGTCGTTGGATACTGATAGTACCCTAAGTAGGAGCGGACCGTCATTGCCCAAAGTTGGAAAATTTCCATTACTAGACACCTATAATAACCTACATTTATATATATTTACATTGAAAATTTTAAATTGACCCCTCCAAAATTAATTTTATTCAAATTGACCTCCCAATATCACTTGTCAAGCTCCGTCCCTGACCCAGTACTGGGTTTGTTTAGTAGTACTTGTAGTCCTGTCCAAATTTTAATCATATTTGAGAGAGGCCTTTTAATTTTACAACTGGACCACTAATTAGAGAACAAAATGCGTTAACTCTTGTGAGAATTGACGCCATTGGATGCAAATTAATTGTTCAATTACTTTACCTGGACATAGAAGTTAATCTAGCTTAGTATCAATGCTTTCTCTCATTCTATATAAAGAGTACTTGCCGGTCTAAATCACTCAGCACTAAACTTCAATTTCTTTGAAGTTAATTTCCCAAGCAGACAGAAAAAATGGGTGACCTTGAAAAACTGGAGTTCCAATCCGAAATTAGGGCCCCTGCTGAGAAGGTGTACGATATCTTCAGGCGCAAAATGTACCTAATGCCCACAATCTGCCCCCAAGTTGTGAAAGACGTTAAACTTATTAGGGGTGATTGGGAGACTCCAGGTTCTGTCAGGGCCTGGAAATATGTTGCTGGTAATTATAATTAAATTCATCAATATCCCTTCTATTTACTTTACTTGTGATATATAATTAATCGTTCTTAATTTTACTTAATTAACTCAATTTTGGGCCAATTCTTGATTAACACTTGGAATGCAATATTCAATCTTCTCCTTTCCAGGAAATTCTGAGAGTGGTAGGGAGACCGTAGAAGCTGTTGATGATCAAAACATGACGGTCACCTTCGATGCATTGGATGGCGATTTGGCCAAGTATTACAAGACCTTTAAGGCCAAAATTAGAGTGATTCCAAAGGGTAAGAAAAGCGTGGCGAAATGGAGCTTGATATACGAAAAGGTGAATTCCAACATCCCTGATCCTGATAGGTACTTGGACGTTGTCTCCATGTTCAACGAGGCTGTTGATGCTTACCTTCGCAATTAGTAATTATAAGAGAAACCAACTATTCCCATGCTTGCTCTTAAGTAATCTTAATCTAATGCGCTATTTGTGTTTGTCTGTATCATATATATATATATATATGCCGAAGAAATAAGGGCTTATTATAGCCTTTTTGTCCCTGAACTTTGGAATTAGGGATATTTGCCCTCTAAACTATTTTTGCGACAAATTGCCTTACGAATTTCCAAATTCAAAGACAATTTGCCATGATGAAGCAAACTGTCTTTGAATTTGGAAGTTCAACGGACTAATTGTCTTGAATTTGGAAGTTTGATAGGCAAATTGTCCTCAAATATAGTTCAGGGGACAAAATGTCCTTAGTCCTCCTTAGTCCTAGAGTTTAGGGGACAAAAAGGTTAATAAGCCGAGAAATATGTCCTCCCAAGTTTGGCCTTTTTATCTTGTGATGTGTTTCGATGTTTTTATTGTCTTTGATATACATGAAGCTTTTCAATTAACCTCTTTTCATTTTTCAGTTCCTGCCCTAATTAATCCTGAAATTGTATTGTTCGCTGATTCTAGTCTATCCATTAAAGACATCTGTTCAAAGTGACTCTGTTTTTAGTTTCCTTTAATGTTTTTATGGTCTTCATAATGAAGCATGATTCTATTAACTTAAACTCCTCTTTGATTTGAGTTTCTTAGCACTTGATCTTTAAATTTAATGCTACTTTAAAACAATTAACTTATGTAATAACATACACATTTGCTTGCATTTCCATTATCAAAGGCAAAAAGATGATTTATTCAATCAGAACAAACCAAATCAAATACAGACCAAATCTAATGCAAACAGGGGAAAAACAGGGTACTAATCAATGAAACAAGAGTAAGCTCATGAAGTATATATGTTTCCAATCCCTTCTTTAGCCAAGTTATCAACAAGAGCAGTGTTTATAATTATAGTTCTTGTTCTTAGCAGACAAGATGGCAGAAATTGAGATCGGAAGAAAGCTAGCTTTGCTAATAATTATTTAACGTGTAAGAATGGTGGCTCGGTTCAATTATACTGCTTCAGCTTGATTATTGAAAAATTCACAAATTAGTACTATATATATATATATATATATATACACTATATATAAAAGTACGAATAAGGGGAAACTTTATGTTTTCTGATTATATCCTTATTTTTAAAACATATTTTCAATTGTACCCTTTTTTTAAAAACATATTTCTAAATTACCATTACAAAATAATATTTTAATTATTCCATTATTTTTTAATTATAAATTATTCCATCATTAATTATTAGATTATATAATACATATAATTTAGTATAATTTTATTATTTAAAAATTAATAAAAAATTTCAATTTAGACCGAATTATAAGTTTGTCAAATTGATTTTAGTTGATGAACATGTAAATTTCCTTTACTATTAGTTTTTGAATTTAATATTTTACTTTTAATTTCAATTTTTAAATATCAATAAAAGATTAAACTAATACTAACACGTATAATACTATTGTTAGTGAAGTTCCATCTTTTCGTTATGTAATGTTTTACCGCATTCACTTTGTTCAATTGGAAATTGTTGAGTTAGAAGAGTAGGTGATATTATGATTTTGATTTTCTTGTCTCTATGTGGTTATCAAAATTTCATAAGATGGTTATTATAATTTCATGAGGAGGTTATCAAAATTCCATAGTGTGGTTACCAAAATTTCATATGGAAGTTATCAAAACTTCATAGTGTGGTTACCAAAATTTCATAGGATCAGGTTATTAAAATTTCTTAGGTTGGTTATTGAAATTTCATAGGGTGGTTAATTTTCACAATTTTATAGAAAGGTTATCAAAGAGAGTATCAAAATGTCATAGCGAGGTTATAAGAATTTCATAGTGTTGTTAACAAAATTTCATTAGGAGGTTACTAATATTTCATGGGGAGGTTATCAAAATTTTATAGTATGGTTATCAAAATTTCATATGAAGGTTATAAAAGTCTCAATTTCATAAGGAGTACCAAAATTTGATAGAAGGTTATTAAATCTCATAGAGTGATTATCGAAATTTCATAGAGATCAGATTATCAAAATTTATAGGAAGATTATCAAAATTTCATAGTGTTGTTACCAAAATTTCAAAGCGAGGTTATCAAAATTACATAATGTGATTATCAGAATTTCATAGAGGGTCAACAAAATTTTATAAAGAGGTTATCAAATTTTCAGAATGTGATTACAAAAATTTTATAGTGGTATTTCTGGGGAGGTTATCAAAATTTCATAGTATGGTTACCAAATTAGGAAGGTTATTAAACTTTTATTATGGAGTAATTAAAATTTAAGGGAGGATATCAAAATTTCATAGTTTAGTTTTCAAAATTTCATAGCATGCAGATCCAAATTTCATAGGGATATTAACAAAATTTCATAATGAGGTTATCAAAAAATCATAGGGAGGTTATCAAAATTTATAGTTATCAAGATTTCATAAGAAAGTTATCAAAATTTTATAGGGAGGTTTATCAAAATTTTATAGGAAGATTTATCAAAATTTCATAGCGAGGTTATCACAATTTCATAGTGTGATTATCAAAATTTCAGAATGTGATTACTAACAATTCATATGGAGGTTTTTAAATTTTCATAACGTAGTTATCAATATATCATATGGTTAACAACATCTCATGGTGTTGGTTATCAAAATTTCATTGGGAAGTTATTAAAATTTCATATTGAGGTCTTCAAAATTCCTTAGGGAGGTTAATAAAATTTCATAAGAAGGTTAAAAAAAATTTATAAAAAGTTTCTCGAAATTCCATAGTATCATTATTAAAATTTCATAGGAATGTTATCAAAATTTCATAATGGGATCATAAAAAATAGTGTAATTATCATAATTTAATAGAGGGGTCCATAATTTCATATGAATATTTTATTTAAACACGTTG